>PVJC01005917.1:0-56976 GCA_004026665.1 Murina feae | reverse complement strand
CTCCCCACCCCCACCCCACTCGCCAACTGCCATCTCCCTCCCACCCACCCCCACATCCCGCTCACCCTGCCGCTGGCACTGCACTGGCCTCCAGGGCTGCCAGCCGCCATCTTGCCTGAGCTAATTTGCATACAGCCATTCTGATTGGCTGGTGGGCATGGCTTACCCCATCCCGGAGAAACGGTTAATTTTAATATTATGCTTTTATTAGTTAAGATAGAGTTTAGACTTTAATCCTGAGGAAGATTCTCTCCTAAGCCAACCTGTAGGCAGGTTCCTCTCAGCCTTCTTATTGAGTAGATCTCAACCGAGGCCTATAAAACTATAGATTATCAACATGTCCACTCTCATCCTCCCACACTAAAATAATTAAACACTAACATAGTTTCTGACAGTTCAAGGCCTCTTCCCTAGGATGATTCTAGTCTCCCTTAAAGTGCCTGCCTAAGAAATGCAAGCCTCCTAAATAAATTTGCTATGTGTTCTAGCCAACATCTGTAGCTAGGCCTTGAACTCCCTTTCTTAGAGCACTTACTGAAAAGGGCGTTCAACTGTGACTTTTTCCTCTGGCCCTTGGAGATGTGTCTGTAACTCCTACAATTCAGGAGTGTCTTTTTAAAGGACCCGAGGGACCTGAAGGCCTTTGAAATGTTATCATCAGGAAGGATATTGCCTCAGTCTCCCAGTCTCCCTGGAAGGTTGTAATCCTAACTGCCATATTTGCCAGCTAGAAGGAACAGCTGCCCTAATCAATACTTACACTTCTGTGACTCCACTGAGCCTCTGTTTGTCCCTCTTCCGACTTCCTTATTCTCCCTTTAAAATGCCTAGTCACCTCTGTATCAATCACAATTGAGTTCCATTCATGCTAAGCCCTCTTTCCTATTGCAATAGTATATTATTAAATGAAATATGATTTTTACAACTTTAGTGCCAGGCTTTAGTTATATTTGATAATCCCAAAGCAAGTAATTTCAGCTTTAAGGCTACCTTCTATTCACTTCTAACCACTGTCTATATAGAGTTGGATTCTAGGTTTAAAATGAATATAAAGCAGAAATTACTTAGTGGTGATGGTCAGAGGCAGACAAATAACTATGGTAGCATATGTGCTTATGATTGATCAAAGCTGCTACAGTAAATACTAAGCCTCTGAAAAGTTTTTGTTTTTTAGTAACATGTTGGCAACTAAGTTTATGAGGCTATAAGAGGAACAACATAAAGTTAGAGAGACCAGTCAAGAAATTATTTGTGTTGCAGGAGAGAGAACAGGAAGGCTAATCTGGGGCCATGTGTTAGAAGCAGAGAGGACACAAATATGGAGTCTAGCAGAGCCCAGTGCTGTGCCTTGGTTTCTGTGGCAGATGGCTGGGTAAGGAGTTGAAACACTATGTGAAATGAAGGAGTCGACAGCCAGCAGATGGCAGAGTAGAACATGACTCCACAGCTTGGGATATGTTGAATTTTAGGGCCTAGGGACAAATATCTCTCAGCTAACTGTCAGATTACATATCCAGGCAGGCAGCGGTTTCATATGAAGAAACAGATTATGTTATCATAGCCACACAGGCGGTAGCCAAAAGAATAAAGAAGCATCAACAGGAGAGCTTGTAAACAGAGAAGAAGCAGAAAGACTGTTGCAACCTGCCCAGTGTTAACACTTATGGTAAAAACAAAACAAAAACACACAAACAAACAGCAACGACCAAAAACACAGAAGAGATGAAATTCACAAGGAAGATGGAGAAAGAAGAGCACAGGGTTCTGGTAGAAGTGAGAAGGGAAGATGTCAACAGCAATCAAGATGGTACAGATGTTTAAATAGTAATTAATCAACACTGTCAGGTGATGCACAATAGTCTCATTATGTAAGGACTGGAAAATACTCACTGATTTGACAATTAAGTGGTGATTAGTGACTTATAAGAATAATCTAAATAAAGTAACATAGCTATATGAGTTAGCTTTTTCTGCCAACCAAACCTGTTACTGCTCTATCTCAAAACAATCATGAGTTGCACTAACTCATGAATTCACAGGTTAGAAATCTTGGCTGAATTTGGCTGAGTGTTTCTTCTAGTCTGGGCCAGATCTGACTGATCTCAGTTGATCTAAGTTGAGATTACTCATGAATCAATGGTCAGCTGGTAGGATCTCTGGTTTGAGTGAGGGGGCCATCTTCACACATGGTCTCGAATCCTCTACCAGTCCATCCCTGGCTTGATCATGTGAAGTTCACAGAGTTCTAAAAGTAAGGGTAATATGTTCAAAGATTCTTGAGTCTCTGCTCAAAACACATATGATACCCTTTCCATAGCATCATATCTACCTAAATAGCATACGAGGCAGCCCAGATTCAAAGGGTGAAGAACTAGACTCTGCATCCCAATGGGAAAAGCTGCAACTAATTGCATATTATGTTATATTCACAATCTATGGCAGTACCAGTGAAGAGTTCTTGGAATTCTGGTTATCTGCAATGGCCACAGCACTAAGGAGAGCTAAAGACAGCCATGGTCCATATGAAGATCAGTTGAAAAGAATTAACTAGGGTTTCACCTAGAAAGACCAAAGGAGGAGCATACATGAGAGGGACTAATAACCATGGATGACACCACAGCAGGATCTGGGATATGAAATCAGAGCCCTAGACAGAGAGAAGAGGGACTATGGAAAGAGGGATATATCTGAAGAATAGTGGTTGAGAACTTTCTAGATTTGCTGGACAGTAATCTGCAGATTCAGGAAGCCCACAAATTCCATGCAGGATAATTAGAAAGAAATATGCAACTAAATACATAATATTGAAACTTCAGGAGAATAAAATAAAAGTCCAAGAGAAAAATCTTAAAAGGACAGAGGAGGCAAACAAACAAAAAAGAAGAAAAATTACTTTCAAAGGAGCAGCAGTTTGACTGACATTTGATGTTTTAACAGCAACAAAGTAAAACAGATGATAGAGGAATAATCTCCTTCATGTGTAAAAAAACATAATTACAACCCAGAAAGCACTTCAATAGCATTGGTGGGGGAGGAAAGGGATGTTTTTAGTCTAACAAAAGTAAGAGAGCCATCATGGCAGATTTTCACTAAAGAAAGTCTGAACGTTATGCTTCAGGCAGAGGGAAAATGACCCCAGGTATGTCTGAGGTGTAAGAAGAACGGAAGAGCAGGCCAAGTGGAAACAGGTGAAAATACACGTTTGGGCTGAGTGAGCTCTTACACCGGGGGCTGGCAAAATGTTCTCTACAGGGCCAGACTGGGAATATTTTACGCTGCGTGTGGCCTCTTTTGTGAGCATTCTGCTGCTGTAGACAATATGTAGAAAACTGAGAATGTGGTTAGCTTAATTAAGCTCCACTTGGAGAAACAGGCAGAGGGCCCGATGTGGCCTGCAGCCCATAGTTTGCAGACTCCTCACTGTGGTGAACTCCCAGGTCTATTCCTGAGCTCTTCTGGTGACTTCCATGCTTAGGAGAAAGAAACAAAGGGCTAAGCAAGTTCACATCCTTTCCCTTATTGTGGTGATGTGATATGTGCATTGGACCAGTGGCCGTAATGCAGCGTGGGCTCTGACTTCTCCCTCTCCTGTCACAGTAGAGCACCTGGGGAGCATCACCAAGCTTCCTTTCATGCCCACCTAACTCTTCTCAATTGTAGAAAGTACAACAACAAAGGACAACTGGAACAAGCCTCTGAAACAGAAAGCTGGCAACACCACTTCCTCTTCACGTTTCCTAAGGACGCCTCTGTCTGCCTCTCCAGCTCTAAATGCCTCAAAATGACATGAGGGTCATTATGATCTGGAGTTTACCTTCGTCTCTAGCTACTTGTCTCACACTCCATCCGAGCTCATATCACCACTTCAGTTGAGCAGCATCGTCCCAGAGAAGGCGGAGTGGCTGCTGCTGTAGTTACGTGGGCTGTTAACACTTCCCCCGTCATCCCCACTTTATCTAGCAGGCAGGTCTGAGTCTTAAGTCTCAAACCAGGCAGCGCTTCCTCCAAAAAGTTGCTGATACTCCAAATTCAGCACTCACAGTTCCTCTGGGCTCCTAGTGCTCTGCCAATGTCCCCAAGCACAGCAGGACACACAATATGTCCTGTTTACCTGTCTTCCAGAATCAGCTGTGATTTCCTTGAAGATCTCTTATTTCTGTGTCCTGGCATGCTATAGAGTGGCCACTCCATTAAGTGTGCATGTGCTCCAATGAATTATTGGATGAAGAAACATAAGAATAACAACACAAAAACCCAGGAGAACTGGATAACCTTAAATTTATTATAGAATTAATTTAAATAAAAAATTACCCATTAATCAAGTAACCTATAAATATATATTGAGTATAATTATAAAGAGGTCAAATTAGTGAAAACATTATCACATAGAAATTATGGCATTGCTTATGCAGGAATTTAACAAATCACTTGAGTAATTTAAAATATCTGTAATATTTAAATATGTCCTTACTTCAAATGAGGACATATTTGGAAATAAAGGCAATGTGCATAGTGACAAAAAAAAAACTTAAAAAACAAACAAACAAACAAACAAACAAAAAGTCCATAATTTGAACTATCATTCCTATCAGTTGCCCAATCACATGTGTGTATTACAAATTCAGGACTGCCCACCTTAGTTATCTCTTCAGTTAATTATTTTAACTTTTGCTTTTGAAACATAATTCCAAAAATTAGCATTTATAAACACCATGTGCAGTTTAAATGTTCAGTATACTACCTAATAATCATTAGTGTACCTTGCATTACACAAATAAGAATTTGTTCAGGCCTGCCTACATTTTAGTGTGTTTCATTTGTTCATTGATTTAAAACATGATAGAATTGGAGTGATGTTATTTTCCTTTAATTATTTTTAAAATAAATTACTTAACAATTTTTACAATATCTACCCTATGCTTGTTCTAATAAAAAATTTCTAACCACGATCTGTTTGTAAGATTACAGAATAATTTTCTTTTACTGTATATCTTTTATATCAGTAAAGTTTAACAATTTCATGCAATATGGAGTTAATTTAATATTGATTATTGTGAAATGAAATCATTGTAATGTTCATTTGAATGTCACATACATTTTCTTAAACGTTTCATTATCATTTAACAATACATAATAAGCATTGAAAAAAAACTGGTACTTATGTATTTGCCTTAGTTCCATTAGCAAGCTGTTCCATTAACAAATGTAAATGGTGAATGTGCTTGTCTCAGCCCTTTGTGGGGTCCATGCTGGTAGAGTTTTCTTACAGGTACCCAAACGAATTAAAATTTAAAAAAAGACTCTAAGATGATTTCTTCCCCCACCCTGACTCTCACATTTAAGGAGCTTACTTTGATGCTTATGGAATATTTTTGAAAGACTGAAAAAGAAACTGATTGAAAAATTCTCTTTAGGGCAAATATTTTCAAGAGTTGATACATTAGCCACTGTGAGTACTGGTTAATTAGGTTATCAGATTAGTTGGAAAGGAGGAAAATCCTGAACTAGTAGGTAAGTCATAGGTAAAATGTTAAAAAGTGGTGCAGTAACATCTCGGTCACTTGAACTGTTTTTCAGCGGGAGGGTCAGCGTGTCCTGGCAGAACAATGCACTGCTGGGTCTTAGGCGGCCAAAAGGTCATGTAGAGGTTAAACGGCCAAGGTCCATATGTGGCCTCATCAAGGCCTTTCACCTCTCTGAACCTCGTAATTTGAAAAATCATGTAAGAAGTTTAAATAAGCAACTTGGGTAAAATTGTTAGTAATTCTTTTTAATTTTAAAATTATGTGCAATTAAGGGATTTGACAGGGATAAAAAGAGCTGAAGAATGCTTTGATTATTTGATTATTTGATCAATTTCCTAGCTTCCCAGTGTAGTCAGATGCCAAGTATCTGACTAAAGCAGGAGCAGAATTTTGTGTATCCTTCTTTGAAATTCATAGTGAATCTGGTTTGTTCGTATCAATGATTTTATTTTATTACTAGAGGCCCAGTACAAGAAAATTCATGCACTGGAAAGGGATCTCTCAGCCTGGCCTGAACCCTCTCACAGTCTGGGAGCCCTCAGGGGCACTAGGCGGCCTGGTGATCAGGGAAGGAGACTCCCTATTACGCTTCTGCTACTGCCATTGCCTGCAGCGCAAGCCTTGGCCAGCCCTGGTTACTTGAGCCTCAGTCCAGCCCTGGGCATCTGGGGGGCAGAGGGGACTGGGGGTCTCTGCAGGCAGACACACGGAGCAGCTGGGCCTGCCTGGGAGCGGACCAAGCCTTGCTGCACACCTGTGACCCAGCAGGGCTGAGGGGACTGGACACCTTCATCTTGTGGCTGTGGGTGCCGCCTTCTTTGAGGATATGGCAGTCAATTAGCATATTCCCTCCTTATTGGCTGTGGGCACTGCCATCTTTTAGGGCGGGGAAGTCAATTAGCATATTCCCTCTTTATTAGATAGGATTATTGGACCAGAGTTATAATTATTCTCATTGTCACTGGCTAATATATGGTAAGATAAATAGATTAAAGTTCCTATCCTGGTTTTGATGAGTCAGTTATACATTAGATTACAGCAGCTAATTAGTTCACATAGTATTTGCCCATTCAATTGTATGTAAGGTGGGAGAAATACTCACATGAAAAGAATCAGGGAGCCGGGGGTATTTGCGGAAAGGATGACAGTGACAATGGAGGTGGTACCGGGACTTTTCATAGACTTACCTCTGAAATTCCAAGATAACATTGTGCCAACATAAAAAAAAAAAAAAGAAAGTACTAGATTTTGGTAAAGAAATGAAAGAAAATGAGCACTCCTACTGTTACTGGGAGTACAGATTTATACAACTCCAGAGAGTAATTTAGAAATGTGACAGAAAAGATTACCAATTTAGCTTGGCTAAATCATAAGGTCACAGTTCAATTCCTGTCAGGGCACATTCCTGGATTTCAGGTTCGATTCCAGTATGGAGTGTGCAAGACGCAGCCAATCAATGATTCTTTCTCATCATTGTTTTTTCTCTCTCTCTCTTCCTTACACTTCCTCTCTGAAATCAATAAAAATATATTTAAAAAATAAATTAAAATCCTATATAGAAAACTCTCACATGTGAACTCAGGAAGACATAGATCAGAACAACAATGCTCACTTCTCCATTATTTATAATAACTGAATTATAAACAACCTAGTGCTCACCCATGGAACATGAAAGAATACACTGTAATGTACTTGTACATGGAATACTAATGCAGAGGCGAACATTTTTCTGACCCTCTTAGGGTTCCTAACTGGATCTGGTGATTACCTTAACAGAATCAGACTAAGAGGATATAAGCACACATATTTACTTAATACTAGAGGTCTGGTACACAAAAATTTGTGCACTCAGGGAGGGTCCCTCAGTCCAGCCTGTGCCGTCTCACAGTCTGGGACCCCTCGGGGATGTCCACCTGCTGTTGTAGGCCTGCTTGCCAAGGGATCTGGCCTAAGTTGGCAGTCAGACATCTCTCTGGCAGCCTGGGAGCCCTCGGTGGATGTCCACTTGCCACCAGAGAGCAGGCCTAAGCTGCAGTCGGACATCCTTAGTGCTGCTGAGGAGATGGGAGAGGCTCCTGCCACCACCACTGTGCTGGCAGCTGGGAGCCTGGTTTGTGGCTGAGCAGAACTCTCCCTGTGGGAGCACACTGACTACCAGAAGGAGGCTCCTACATTGAGCATCTGCCCCCTGGTAGTCAGTGTGTGTCATAGCGACCAGTCATTCTCAGTTGTTCTTCTGTTAGGGTCAATTTGCATATTACCATTTTATTATATAGGATAGAGGCCTGGTGCATGGGTGGGGGCTGGCAGTTTGCCTTGAAGGGTGTCCCAGATCAGGGTGGGGGTCGTGCTGGGGTGTCTGGCCAGCCTGGGTGAGGGGCTAATGACTGTTTGCAGGCTGGCTAAGCCCCCAGGGGGACCTTCACCCCATGGGGGTGTGATCAGCCTGGGTGAGGGGCTGAGGACTGTTTTCAGACTTTTGTAGTCTTAACATATATAGTGCCAATACCAAAAGATTTAGTATACTCTCTGACACCCTCCTTCTATATTAACAGGTAAGAATATGAGAGACTTTAGAAGAAAGAAAGAAAGAAAGAAAGAAAGAAGAAAGAAAGAAAGAAAGAAAGAAAGAAAGAAAGAAAGAAAGAAAGAAAGGAAGAGTTCCTTTTATGTGCACCAAATCTAATAGTTAACTAAGATTATACTGGAAGAGAATGAAAATGAAATGATATAGAGGAAGAGTAGGAAAAAACCTCAACTACGTCTGTAATGTTTAATTTCTTTCAAAAAATATGAAACAATTATTTCCTTATCATGATGAAAACTGATGTTCATTATAATCTCTTTATATAAAACCAAGCTACTGGAAGGCCAGAACGACCAACTGGAATGACCAGTTGCTTTGACGTGTACTGTGGCCCCAATCAGCCCCTCTCACCCCAATCAGGGGTGAGGCCAGCCGGCTGACTGCCAGCAGCCGATCCCCTAACAGATCTGGCCCCAATTAGCCCCAATTGGGGTGGGCGGCCTGACCCCATTGGTGCACAAATTCATGCACTGGGCCTCTAGTATGTTTTATAACACTTTGTTCTTACTTGACTGTCAGAAATATTTCACAAGAAAATTAAAATCACCAACAGCACAAACAGCAAAAACAAACAAACAAACAAACAAAAGTAAACCTTTATATGGAGTTAGGGAAGTTAAGAGATGTCTGTTGCCAAGGAGTTCAGCTTACAGACATGCACTGTGGGCTGGGCAGGAGAATGAGAGTCTGAGTTAAGTGGGAGTTTGTGCCTGACTCACAGCTGCACTCTTCCTGTAACTGCTTCCTGCACTGTTGAAACTCAAATGAGCAGTACACTCTTGACCCTGAACAGTACTATTAAATTTCAGAAATTTACTTGCTAGAGTTTTAAATTGACTCACTGTCCTCAAATAGTGAGAATTTACCCACTCTGCCCAGGGTAGGTAGAAATAGAATTTTAACTGAAGAGCAGGTGTTTCAGCATTATGAAGTAGAGTTCATTGCTTAATGTAGGAAAATCTTTCCCCACTGCTTCCTCACTCTTTTCCCCTCAGTAAAATGGACAGAACTGGTAAACCTTAAATGTTTTTACAGCTGCTAAGATTATTAGAGATTCAGAAAGATTTAGAATCCCTAATTACATTCTAGGTTACAGACTATAGCTGGCAAACATGAAAATTACTGTTTTAAATGATATATTTTAGCAAAATCTATATGGGTAACTATTTCTTTAGGGACTAAAAACAACCTCAAGATTGTGGACTGGATTCCAATTTGAAATGGCAAACAGTGTTCAAAATTCTCAGTCTGGGACTTCTGCTGGATCATTCCACACGACTGTTTTGTAGGGTCATTTGGAAATTTTGACTTGTCCTGCCAGTACTTCAAGTGTATGGAAGAGCCATTTCTTGGAGAGCAACCTTGCTTTCACTTCTAAACAACTCCTAAGAGAAAGGACCTGTGGGTTACATTATGCTATTTTATGCAAAGCACCAGCATGAGGGACAGTCACAACGTCACCAGGGGAAGTCCTTAATAAAAACGCGTGCACTCTGCTCACTGTGTGCTTCTTAGGACTATAATTTCCCACCTCCTGGCTTCATTTGTCCATAGATATCTTACTACCTCCTACATCTCTCCTCATTGGGTCTGAGGCATCTCTCCAACTGCTTACCTGACATTACATGTTGGAGATTCAACAGGAATATCAAACTCAACATGTTTAAAACATGACCTTCAATCGCAAATAAGAAATATATTTGGTACACACAATTATATTGAACTAGAGACCTAGTGCATGGAATTTGAGCACTAGATGGAAGGACGTCCCTCAGCCCGGCCTGCACTCTCTAGCAGTCCGGGAACCCTGCTTCCTGGGAGGTGGGAGAGGCTCCTGCCACTGCAGCTGTGCTCCTCAGCCATGAGCCCAGCTAGGGCTTCTGGCTGAGCAGCGCTCTCTCTGTGGGAGTGCACTGACCACCAGGAGGCAGCTCCTGTGTTGAGCATCTTCCTCCTGATGGTCTGTGCACATCATAGAAACCAGTTGTTCTGCTGCTTGGTTGATTTGCATTTTAGCCTTTTATTATATAAGATAGTATCATAGTTCTTCTGGCTACTTAATGAAGTCATATATATCGGTATCACACACAGGCTTCTCTTTCAAATCCTGTTGACTTCACATCTAAAATAATGCATCTATAAATCCTCCCATTCAGGCAAAACCTATTGGTTCTGTCTCTCAAATAATTCATACAAATCTACTGTTCTCTACCACCCCATCCAGTGTACCAGTCCAGTGTACCAGTCCAGGTCATCTCTCTCACTTGGACAACTTCCATTATCTGGTAAATGGTCTACTGTTATTTGTATTTGCTTCCTTCCTACACGTAGCATGTTTCATTTGTCCCAGATATCCATACATTACTTGATAAACGTCTGTCCTCCTTTAAAGGTAAACTCTATGGGGTCAGAAAGTTTGCTTTTTTTTTCAGGGTTATATCCCTACTACCTGGCAAGTAATTGTATTGCCTGCCACCCAGCCTTATGTGCTCTAAATTCTGGAAAACAACTTCCACATGTATAGTTGATTTTTTTTTAAACAGCAGTAGCTTCTTTAGAATAATCTCATAGCTCTCCTAGGTAACTATTTTAAGTTTAATAGCACTTTTTAAGATTAAAAACATTCTGCTTTGTGTGTTTAAGACAATAATTCTCTCTCTTAAAACTTAAAAGCACCAATCTTCTCTCTCGCCTTTACAGAGATATTGCCAGTGCAGTAAGTGGGCAGCCTTGCTTTGGGTCACTTTCACTTGACTTTGCCTGCTCTGCATTACAGGAGCACCGAGGCTAGGAAAGGTCACACTCCATTAGGCAAAGAGAAGGAAATTTCACACCGAATTTCCCTGTGTGTTAATTCCTACACATGATATCTTCCGTTTAATTGGAATAGCCTCTGGGTTGTTGAGTCTATTTTTTAATCACCTCTTCTTTACAGATGAGGAAACTGATGTTGCAAGACATTCAGCCATCTTAGCAAGGAAATGGCAGCAGCAACATCCCAGCTCAAGTCTCTGGTAACACAAACCCCCGTTTTTCTTCCCCCTCCCCCCACCACATCCTATTTTATTGGTCGGTAAGTTTGGAGAAGAGATTCATTTTTTAGCCACAGACAGGCCCTAATACCGAGATTCTCTGCCTGGAGTATGCATGAGCGTAACCAGGGGGAACTTTAAAAATCAGAATTTCTCAAGGTGAAATTCAGGCTCTAGTGCTTTTTAAGCTCTCTGGAGGGTCCCAATAGGTGGACAAGGTTGAGAAGCACAACGCAAATACTTGTTAGGAATGTATCATTATGCTTTTAATTTTAGTGCACAAATGAACATTAAATTCTTAACAGAAAACAGTTATTCTTTAATATGAGAGGTAAAATCAGCTTACATTTATATCTGAAAGAAAATACATGCATTTACTAGTTAATATGCATCATATTCATGCATGATCAGTCAGCCTGCATCACCCCCTTCCCACAACTAGGGCACATAGGGAATCTTAGCTACTGTAAATGCTATTCATGGAAGATGCCTTTTTGCTGTTCTTGAGTGGCTTACACATTTTTGCAAGATGCGTGTGTATCTATCCACTTAAGCAAAGTGCTAATTCAATAATAGCCCATGAACACAATTTTCTGAAAAGAGGAGACTTATAAAAGGCTCACAAACAAGCAAAGAGAGCAGTAGTCAGGGTAACTATGCAGAATGCACTACAGGTTGCTGTTTCAAGAACACAGGTAGATTTAAAGCTACTATGCTCACATCCACACGCAGCCTGAATCACTCAAGGCAATAAAGAATGGCTTCTATGAATAAAATATAAGCCAAGATTGTTTCTTTTAAGAAAAAAGACATATCTGTGCTAAATTGTAAAACCTGCTTCCAGGACTGTTCCCTGTAGCAATGCTACTTGTCTGCTTGGCTTAGTCTGATTGCCATCCTCTTCGGCAGGGCCCTTATTCAGATAACCATCAGGTGATGGATGTGCTTTTTAAAGAACCAGCTGGCAAAGAACGCATAAACGTGCATTTATTCCATTTCCAGTCTGTGACTCATTTCTGCCCTTTCTCCCGCTGTTTGCTGAATTCCACGGTGTCTCTCTCTGTTCCCTCTCTCTCCCCTGTCGTTATCAGAGCCACTCTCATGATCTCAACCTGGGGCTGGACTTCTCTCATGTGTACCTCTGCACAGTCCCTCTTGGTATTTTGATTCTTTCTAGCTCTGCACTCTCAGGCCTTGCCAATGACATTGAGCCATTTGAACACATGAGCGTCTGAGGAAAACCTAATGCAACTTTATTTTTGAGGCCCCAGATTATGGACCAGGAAATTTCCTCCCTCTCACCCTCTCAGCTTCTAAATGTTTTTAACTAAGGTGACCAGGCCTCAGGAGCTTGGCTTCACTGCCTCTGCCTCAGCCACGCCCTCGCCTGCAGCTCCCTAGAGCCCTTTAAATGAGTCCGCCACTCTTCCCGTGTGGAAGGCAGAGGAGGGTGAAGAGAAGGCAACAGCGAACACAATGAAACTGCCATTTGACCCCGTGTAATACCACTTCTAGGAATATATCCCAAGAAAACAGAAACACCAATCAGAAAGGATATATGCACCCCTATGTTCATAGCAGCACAGTTTACAAAAGCCAAGATTTGGAAACAGCCTAAATGCCCATCAACAGATTAGAAAACTATGGTACCTCTAAGCAATGGAATACTATGCTGCTGTGAAAAAGAAGGAATTCTTACCATTTGCAGCAGCATGGCTGGAACTGGAGAGCGTTATGCTAAGTGAAATAACACAGTCAATGAAAGAAAAACACCACATGACCTCACTCATTTATGGATAATAAAGAACATTATAACCTGATGAACAAAAAGATAGATACAGAGGCAGAGAGGCATGGAACAGACTGTCAAATTACAGTGGGAAGGCTGGGGAGAGTTGGCAGAGGGGAGGTAAGAGATCAACTGAAGGACCTGTATGCATGCATATAAACATAACCAATGGACACAAGACACTGGGGGGGGGGAGTGAGGGCAAGTGCCAGGGCGTAGGGGAGACTGGGGGAAGGTCAATGGGGAAAATAAAAAAGGAGACGTATGTACTGCTATCTGTAATACTTTAAATAATAAAATAAAATTAAAAAAATAAAGAAACAAAGAGGCTATGGGAAAAATAGACAAGGATGAAGACTAGGGAGAAAGAAGGTGGAGGAAAGTTTATTTATACAGGGAAAAAGGAAAGTCTTCTCTGTTACTAACCGGGTGGAGACAAGGGCATTTATGAATTCTGCGATGTGTTTAATTGGCAAGCTGGCCACTGTATCAACATTGATTCATTAACTTCTATTTATGAAGAGTAAATAGTAATTTCATTGCAAAGTTAGGAAAGTAACATTTTGTCTTTTGTAAATATTAATTTTCAAAATACTTAGAAAATTGGCATTTATTTGGCAAACTTGTCTTGACTGTCTTGAAAAGTTTCTTCCTGAAGACAAATGCACATTTTTATTAGGTGAAGGCTAAGTGCACTGATAAATAAATTGGAAAAAATTTTAAGTTATATATAATGTACTTTAATATAAAACTCAGGTAGGAAAAGGTAATCAGCCAGTCAGTGTAAACAACTGTGAATTTAAAACACATCTAATTAACAAATTAGTATTTCTACACTAATTTTTACACACTCCATTCTTAGAATAACTGAATCCATATGCTGTAAAGAATGCCTATATCTTTTTTATAATCATACACTGGTACCTGGTTGATAGCCAGTACTATGGTAATCGGTGGGTTAGCTTAATAATAAATGTACCTGGTCTGTTACAGTTAACACTGTTGTACACTCATTAGAATTCAGGAACAAAACGTAAGCATGCTTTTTATTGTGATTTAGCATATCTGAATAAGCTTATGTCATTTGATGCAATACTAAATAATTTGTTGCCCTCTGGAAAGAACGCTTGAGGTCCTGTTTAATAATTTTCTGCCATATATTTGTTCTGGACAACGATCAAAGATGGTAATGTGAGCTAGTTCTTTTTATTTTTATCTAAAAAATGACAATACTATAATACTAAATGAGTGAAATATAGAGCTTGCTTCTGAAAGACCAGAGGGTGTTAAGAAATAATGACGAGCGTTTGCATAGCTGACAAGCATATTCCTAAACACAAAGAAATATGTAACGCCACATTTGCATGAAGTATTACCTCCTATCACCACATAATGTATTTCCCATTATACTTTTATGAGCCTGTGGGGTTTCATTGTGTGTGTTTGTCTTAGAGCATCCACATATTAACCTAATCGATTATGATGATATAAATCTACCTACCAGCATATTAAATTCAAATCTACTTTATTTAAATTTGGATACTGTGTAACCACACACAGATTTGTTAAAAACACCACATTGAACACTTACAGATAAGTATGGTTACCTTCTGGTATATTATATAATGTATATGATTTTATACAAACAGTCCTTGGGTTACATCGGACTCCACGTACATTGTTTCATGGTTGCATAACCATCTCCCATTTATTTATATATAAAAAAAGTTTCATCATTTCGACATAAATACATATGTGCTTTATGTTTTTTATTATTATAGTGGCCTGGTGCATGAATTTGGCCTGCACCATCTCCAATCTGGGACCCCTCGGGGGATGTCGGACTGCTGGTTAAGGCCTGACTCCTGTGAGATCAGGCCTAAACCAGCAGTTGGACATCCCTCTTGCAATCTGCGACTGCTGGCTCCTAACCGCTCACCTGCCTGCCTGCCTGATTGCCACCATCTGCCCCTCCCAGCCTGATTGTCCCCAGTTGCCCCCCCCCTTGCCATCCTGCTTGTCCCCAACTGCACTCCTCTGCTGGCCTTCTCATTCCTATAGCACTCCCCTGCCAACGTGATTGCCCTCAACTGCCCCCCCTCGCCAGCCTGCTCATCCCCAACTGCCCTTCCCTCCTGGTCCGACCTCCCTTAACTGCCTCTGCCTTGGTCCTGCAACCATGGCTTTGTCTGAAGGTCTCCCAGACTAATTAGCATAGTACCCTTTTACTAGTGTAGATTTACCACAAGTAAAGGTCAGGAATTGTTATCTTTCTTTTACATTTTTTTACTGTTTCACTTCATTACTGCTGTGTATGTGCACCATGTGAGTGACGTAGGTGCTTTTATAGGTGGGTTCTGACTTACAGCTGAAAGTACATTACATCCCACAGTAGGAATGGCTCTTCAATGTAAGCCAAGGAACTACTGTGCATATAATTATAGTTACTTTATGCTGAATTATAAAAACTTTATATATATATATATATATATATCCCCTCAACATAACCATTAGATTGCTATAATTATTAAGCTCATTTGCCAAATGAGAGAAAAGAAGATTCACAGAGAGGTTAAATAATTTGCCTAGCTTCACCAGCATGTAATTTAAGAGACCACAATTGGAATTTGAACCTGTCTAATGTCAAGACCTGTACCCGTTAACACTATGCTAAAACCAAGTAAAGATTGAGTTAATACATTTCCGACAAAAGCAAAGAAGTACTGATCCTTTAGTCGTTACATTCTTATCGAGGATATTGAAAGGAAACCTGTGGCTTCTGTAAAGAAATGACTGAACAGTCTGGAGGTTACCCATTCTGGTCTTCACACATCACTAAGATATCTTGGCCTGGCTGGCAACCTTATTTTCAGACTTCCATTAATTACTTTGATAGTTTCTTATTTTATTTGGATCATGATACTCCATGATTAACAAAATAACAGTACTACTATCATTATTCCTTATCTTGCTAAATTTTTTTGAGAAATGCAACAACAGGAATCATTCAGGGTTGTAATTATGTCCTTTTATTCATCTTCATACTTTTAATGTCTAACACAATGCTGAGCAGCAAAGTACCAAATAATTACCTGTTGAGGAAATGATAGCTATTAGGTGGCAATTTAGAATCAATTTGGTTGGTGTCATGTGTTATTCTAACAATATGTTGTTACCATTTGCTTTAAGTTGAAGGTAAATTTTAATTTTAAAAATTTAAGAGACCTTATATTTTTAAACCAATTGTACCACATAATGAACTCATGATCCTCCTCAGTCCCTAGAGCATGCTCTAATTCTATACTTAGGTTATGAAATAAGTACATTACCTCTGTTTATATTTGTATTTTCTCATTTTTAAAATACCCTTTAATCACTCCCTAGTAATGAAATAATATATAAATATAGAGATAAAAATGTATACATATACCAAGTAAAAAGTACGCACACATGCAGCTATGTGTGTAAAAAGTCACAATTTGTATATAATCCTAATATATAATCTATAAAATGATCTATAAAAAATGAGATTCACATCTAAATTAATAAATATTCATTTGCAATGTTTTTACTAGATAGGCTAATGCAGACAGTTTATACCTTACAATGTTCACATATTTAATGTTTATTTTATACTTTAACATGCAACTTGTCAAGTCACATAATTTAGAATGATGTTAGATCTAAATGCTTTGTTGCTTATCAATGTAGCACTTTAACCATTACTCTGATTCAGCAACTGAGTGAACTGCAGGACAGCAGCAATATCTGTGTAAATGCCAAGGCAAGGTTAACATAATTTGAGATTTAAAAGATTATCTCTTAAATAAACTCAGATACACTAACTCAATTAATCTAGCTTTTTTTCTTTTTGGTAAATGTGTTTTCATGAAAATTAAGAGTAACAAATGTGTATACTTTATTAGAAAGTGTACTAGATACACAATTCTATTCTTTTATTTTTCAAAATCTCATAAAATGAGAACAGCCAGATAACAAAGTAGGGTTGGGGAGAGAGATGGAGAGGAAAAGAGAAGATGATGTACCATGGAAAAAAGAGCTTACACACACACACACACACACACACACACACACACACAGACACACACTTGCACATCTTCAAAATGAGCATCAGAAAACTGAAAAGTGCCACCAGTTAACCAGAATTTTTGAGGAATCCTTAAAAATAAGAAAGGAGGTGAGAAAGAATTATGAAGATAATAAAACAAACATAAGAAACCAGAGCCCCAAACTTCTGATTTCTCAGTTCCTCTGCTCACTTTGCAGCCATCTAGGAGAAGCTCATGTTCAGTTTTAGGTTGTGGCAGGTCGTTCATTAATGATGCCAAGCACAGGAGAGGCCACCTGGTCATTCGTTAGGGTAACTGTTGGAGCAGATGGGCCACTACTTCCTCATCTCTTTCAAATATATACCAACAACCTGCCATTAAAAAGTATTCGCTTTTGCCCTGGCTGGTTTGCTCAGTGGATAGAGCTTTGGCCTGAGGACTTGAAGGATCCCAGGTTCCATTCTGGTCAGGAGAAGGAGCACATATCTTGGTTGCAAGCTCCTGGCCCTGGTCAGGGGCATTCAGGAGGCAACCAATCAATGTGTCTCTCTCACATCGGTGTTTCTCTCTGTCTCTCCCTCTCCCTTCCACTCTCTCTAAAAGTCAATGGAAAAACAATATCCTCAAGTGACAAAAAAAAAGTGTTTGCTTTACAATTTTAATTTCTAATTGAAATAGAATAGGAAATTTTAATTAATGAGAATTGAAAGTGGATAGAGTTATAAAAGAAATGAGTAGGCTCAAAAATAGAATTTTTTTCTAGGCATTCAAGAAATAAATACGTAACGTGAAATAATGCAGGGATAGTGCAAAACTTTTATTACTACTAAATTAAACTTTGAGAATGTCAACATAGGAGTGACTGGTAGAGATGGAGCACAGAGAGTACAGTGACAGTGAAAATTAGTTGTCACTTTCTAAATAGATACTAAATTAGATTATCCTTAAAATTATAGTATGAACATGTATCTTAAACATTTGTGAATAACGTTAGGCATATGATCCATAATGCTTAAAACTAGAAAAAAATGGAGAAAACATTTAAATGCAGCACAATTTTCAAAAAGCTAGTCAGATGTCACAAGACCATACCAGAAAACCTCTTATGCACCATTCATTGACCCGCTCTTCTCTCAGCCATCTCTGCGATGACTAGCTCTCACTAGACTCTGACCAGTTTCTACGGGTGTGATGCACGTGTCACCTCACTGTCCTTGCCCAATGCCTCGCCATGCCTCCTGTTTCCAGAATTTTTTCTTCCATGTACAAGTGCAGGAAGCTAAGGATCCTTGCTCAGTGCACATCTAGACAAACCGGAATATGGGGTGGGAATTCACAGAGTTTTGAGCAGTGGGAACCAGGTGTGGGAGGATAAATTCTTGCTCTCTCTTTGGCATCCTGTTTTGAGTCAGATGACTCTGGGATAGTGATTCTGAAGGTCACGCATCAGTTTTAGGCTGTGCAGGCAGCTAGTAACAATTTCTTCCCTCCACGGGACCTCACTGTTTCTCCCTCCCCAATGAAGCAGAAGTGCAGACCCCATTGCATTTAGCTCTCCTTTCTGTAGACCCCGACCTAAGAAGTGCTAAGTTAGTAGGTACAATAAACAGAAATAAGTTATACAGGGCAGTGGGCAAAGGTAGGTTGTCCATATGTGGAGAATAATATAATAATTAATAAATAATAATCCCATATAATAAAAGCCTAATATGCAAATTGTCCCCTCAGGCAGTCCTTTGGAGTTCACAGGAGTTTGACTGCTTGCTATGACGTGCACTTACCACCTGGGAGCAGCATGAAATATGGCGGGCATCAGCCATGTGCTGCGACCTCTTGCTGGCTACTTAAGTGTGGAGGCGATAGGGACAGAGGTGCAGTGAGAATGTGAGATGTCCACCGAACTAGCTCTCACTTGCCCTGCTACCCTTCCCTGGGACACCAGGCTCAAGCACTGGAGAAGCCCCCCCTCTCCCAGTGTTCAGGTGCCAGGCACCCATGAGGAGCTCACCCTGCACCTGCAAGGCCTCTTCCAGGTGAGCTGGGCCACAGCCACACCAGGACCACAGGGACCGGTCGAGCTCCCCCATGGGTTCGCACAAGAGCCGGTCTGCAAGGCTGGCCAGGAGAGAGCACGCTGCCCACCTGGCTTCAGTGAGGTGTTGCTGGGGGGCCCAGTATCCCATGCTGTACCCCGGCATCTAGCTGTACTCGCCATATCTCCAAGTGGAAACTTGGATGTCATGTCTCAGGTTGTGGGGGGAGGCACACAGGGACCCAGGGGCCAGGAAATGCCCAGGGCCCAGAAGTCAGCTGAGACCTCTCCTTTCACAATGAAGCTCACACTTTGATCACTGTCCAGGCCTAGGAACCACACCCATGCACAATTTTGTGCATCAGGGCTCTAGTACAAGAATAAACTCTCCTTTGTGTATTCCACAACTGAAACCTACTTTTACCCCACCCTGTATTTTCTTATTATAAAACAAAGGCCCTAATATAAGGAGAGAATTTAAAAAAAAAAATCAAATTAACAATAATCCCAAATCTAGCCATCTACTGTATAACAGAAGAGAACTAAAAATGTGATAACATAAATATGATAATAAAACAATAAGAAAAGTATATGGGGCAAAATTAAACAATAACAATATTGCACTGGCATAATGAATCAGTAATAATAGCAGAAAATAAATTGATGAATTTGACAAGTTAAACATATTTCATATTGGTAAAAGTAAAATCATGAAACCTTGGATGTTTAAAATATTCTATCAAACTATATGGAACTAAACTGATAGAAATTCAAGGACAAATTTACTAATCCTTAAATGTTAGAGCCTTTAAGATACCTTGTTCTAAATATATTTGATAATGATATTAGAATCAAAATAAAAGGAAATAGTAAAATTTAAACAACTAATAATTTGATTGACTACATATGTAATATATGTATTCTATACAGAGATAGAGAGATGAATTCTTAAGACAATATGGTTTTTCAAACACTCATGAGAAAGTTGATATATCCAAGTAATGGATCACAATTAAAATCAGAACAAATATTACTGAAGGCCACATTCTCTGAGCAAAATATTTAAAAATTAAAATCCTATCTAATAAAGAAGGAATATGCTAACTGACCCTTATGCCATTGCAAAGATGGCAGTGTCCACATCCAATAAGGAGGGAATAGGCTAATTGACTTCCTCGCCCTAAAAGATGGCGGTGCCCACAGCCACAAGATGGCAGTACTCAGTCCCCTCAGCCCCACTGGGGTGACAGGCACCGGCAAGCTTTGGATGGCAGCTGCCCAGTTGATGTATGAGGTACAGGCAAGCTTCACATGTCAGCTGCCCAGGGCTGGCCCAAGGCACAGGCAAGCCTTGGATGGTGGCTGTCCAGCTTCCCAGGGCTGCTCGAGGGGCTGGTAAGACAGGGCAGTGGCAGCAGCAGAGGTGTGATGGGGTGTCACCTTCCCCTGATCACCGGGTCACCTCCTGCCCCTGAGGGCTCCTGGACTATGAGAGGGGACAGGCTGGGCTGAGGGACCTCCCTCTAGTGCATGAATTTTCATGCACCAGACCTCTAGTAAAACATAAATAGCAAAGAGAGCCAGTTAGAATAGCAAATATAATTTGTTTTGAAAGTTTAATATATTTTCAGACAACTCTTGTATTAGAATAGAAATGTAAACTGAAGTTGTGAAATACAATTACACAAGATGTAATTATCAGCATCTGACCTTCTTTTGAGTCCTTCAACAAGCTGTGGTCATTCTCACCTCAGACCCTTGGCACTCGCTGCTCATGGGTCATCTGTGTATTATTTTTCCCAGTTCTCAAGTAGGATAATCATTCCACCCAGCTCAAATGGTATTTTTGGAAGATCAAATACATTAATTTTTATAAAGCCCTGATAAGCATGCCTAGCACACTTATAAAATTAAAAATCAATTTTATGAATGCTATCTAGCTAACATCATCATCATCATCATTATTATTGCTAATTATAGATACTGCACATTTCATTTAATTAGCATGAATTAAAAATTTCTTAAGTTTGAACTCAATTAAGTCTCTAGAAACTACAAATGACTTAATTTTTGCATAGATAATAATAAATGTGTTATTTGTGTGGAAATTGTTGTTTAAATTGCATTATTGAATACCACTATAATGTCTCCAAAAATTGGTAGTACTTTTCCATTGCAAAGAACAACTAGAAGCTATCATATTATAAAACAATTTGGCTAATTTTAGCATGACTGGAAATAAAAAAATGATTTCCTTTTATCTGAATTTATCTATGAATTTTTAATAACAAGTAGGCAAAACATTAAAGTATTCCCAGAAGATCCTGCTTCTTAAATATAGATACCTAAATTTAGATACCTAAATAGGAGAGGAATCTCTGTGTTTACTCTTTTATTATTTTTATGAAGTTGAATAATGGTTTTCTGGCATTTAACAATAGTGTTAATTGTAATTAATAGCCTTATTGCTATGATGGCTGGAGAAAAGAAAAAAAATCACAATTAAGAGTTTTTAAAGAGTCTTTAAGGTAACTAAGATCCTGGTTAATTGATTAAAAGTGAATAAGACATCACAAGGATTTTTTAATTCATCTTGAGAGGCAGCAGGAAGCATGGACCTTCAAGGAGAGGAAGAAATGATTGTGGATATACTGTGTCTGTTCTCACAAGTGAGATGAACACCTCCTCCATTCATTACCAGGAATAATTTCTAAGCTTCAAGAGTTTGAGGAACATATCTCTGAGCTTATAATAAGGTGGACATTTCTTTGCCAGAACAAATGACAATTCCTGATAAAGTCAGAAGGAAGAAAATTTTCAGGAGAGTGTGTGATCAGAAGATGAAAGCAGTTAGAATAGTACCGGCTGTTGTGAATGAGCCTTAAGGGATAGTCTACTAGACTATGAAGCATTGGAGAGTGGACAGAAAGTTCACTTCTCCCTTCCTTTTTTCTTCCTCTCTTTCTTCCTTTCTTCTTTCTTTCTTTCTTTCTTTCTTTCTTTCTTTCTTTCTTTCTTTCTTTCTTTCTTTCTTTCTTTCTTTCTTTCTTTCTTTCTCTATCATCTATCTATCTTATGTCTATCTACCATCTACTTATCTATTACTTCAATATTTATGGCATGCTGAGGTCAACAAAACAAATAATGCTTCTTGTTCTTATGTAACTTACAATAGAGAGAGCAGTTAAATAATTAGACAACACATTATATTAAGGATAAGGACTTAAAAAATAGGGCTCAAGACGTGCACACACCATCTTCATGCTTTAAATTGATAATAGTTGATTTTAGAAACTCAGTGAAATTTGATGTCTGCTTTGGAAAAATAGATGCTACTTATCATGTCTCTCTGCCCCAGATAAAAGAAGCAGATCAAAAGGACTTACACAAAAAGTGTCAGCGACTAAAAAGTTCACTGGAACGAATGACTTGTGGCCTGGTGTGTTCTCTGTACTTCCAGGGAAGCTGTTTCTCTGCTTCAATCTTCTCTCTCTCTCTCTTTCTCTCTCTCTCTCTCTCTCTTCCCTGCTTTTTTCCTATTGGACTCTCTACTAGCCACAACATTTCTTCCAAATCTTGTTGAAGTAGAATTCATTTTCTGGCTTTTGCAAGTAAAAGTCCTGAGGTTAGCTCTGATCGGCTCTGACTGGCCCATCTCTGAGCCAGTATTCATGCATGGAGAAATTAAGTGTTTTCTTTGTCAGAACAGAATGTTATGTGTTCTGAAGTTCACATTGGACAGAGCTGTCCCAAATAACTTATCCTGAAGATGAGTGAGTTTACATCCACTGAAAATTATGGCAGTATTATTAGAAAAGAGAGAATGGAATTTAGGTAGGCAAACATCAAATATCTACAGCAATATTTAGCAAATAGTTTGTTAGAACTTATAAGAAATGAAGGAACTCTTTAAAACTTGCATGGCTTAGTAAAAATTTTTAAAATATGTTTTCCTGTGTTTTTTTTTCTTCCTGCCTCCCTTCTCCCTTTCCTCTACTCCTCTGTCTCTCTCTACCTCTCCCCCTTCTTTCCTTCCTCCCCTCCTTCCCTCCTTCCCTCCTCTCTTCCTTCCCTCCCTCCCTTCTTTCCTTCCTTCCTTCCTTCCTTCCTTCCTTCCTTCCTTCCTTCCTTCCTTCCTTCCTTCCTTCCTTCTTTCCTTTCCTTCCCTCCCTTCCTCCTTCCCTTCCTCCTTTCTTCCCTCCCTCCCAATGTTAGATGGATTAATCAGTGGAATTTCCAATCTAGATATGAATGAATCCTAGATAGAGCTGTGATATCCTGGGGAAATGATTGGGATTCAGCTGGGATCTGCTAGATCTACATTTAAAAACCAGAAGTGACACATTGAGAATGTTCTGGAGAGAGCACAGAAAGGCAAAAGAGCTTGTTTTATGGGAGAATTTGGGGGCTAGAAAAAACAAAGGCCAAACTTGTAAGCAGCTGTGAAGGGGAGGGAATTCAATGGACTATTTGAAGAGTTGTCTCACGGAAAAGATTGTTGACTTTGTGCTGCTTTAGACCGCAAAAATAAAAACAAAGAATTGGAAATTTAAGAGATGGCTTTTTGTTTCTAGGAAAAGAAGAGGCTGCAGAAAGAGCTGAAGAAGCTGGGGTCTTGAAGGACTGTTTCTCGCATTGTGAGAGTCAAACCCAGCCTTGATTTCAGCATGAAAGCTGTAGGAGAAAAGCTGACAATTCATGTTCTCAAACCAGGAGGGAAAACACTAAAATATCAACCCATTATGGGGGATGTTCTTAGGGTCTGGATTATTTCCTGTGTTAGGTCATGGGCAGTTCAGCCCGTAGAAAGCCCGGACTGAAACGGGAAATTTCCTAAGCCTTCCAGAGTGGGTGCAGAGGATGGGCCCAGTCTGAACAAGGGTTTCACAACCCAAAGCATTGTAGCCTTTGATTCGTTTTTGCACTGCTTATTTGTTGTTTTGCGAATAAACCAAATAGAAAGCTAGCTTGCGCTGAGTCCAAGTCAAAATTTCCATACAAACTTAAATCCAAACCAGGCTAGGAGGTCTGTCCTATCCAACCTTTTTTCAGAGACATTGGAATAAATCTCCCCTTAAAAGGTATTGCCCTGCATGACCTCAAAGGCCCTATTCAACTGCTAAATTCTGTGACTCTTAATTATGCCCATTATCTATTGATCTATGAGGTCACTATCTATAAAGTAGAAGCTCTTTGAAATCATGAAGTGAATAATTTAGTACATCCTGGGTACTTGCTGTTTTGTTCTTTGCCATCACATCCACATTTATTTAAGACAAGCAAACTAAAACCCCTCATAGAAAGATAATTTCACTTATTATAAACTGCAACTCCATACCTCTTAGTAAGTCACTGAGTCCCTGATACCTCATCTCATAAATGGGTTTGGTAGATCTAATTACTTTTATAGGTTTCCTGTAATATCCAGTTAAAATATTGAATGTGAAAAAGCAAGAAACTTGAAAATCCTTAGTTCGATGTAAAGCTTTGGTTTTATAGTCGCTCCATCTATCATTCAATGCTAAAATCATATTTTTGTCATGAATTGTGGATGCAAGGACACATTTGCAGTGAAACCTCTATTCCCATCTCAGGCAGCAGAACAAGTAGACTAGCACATGTAGTAGGTATGGGGTAGGGGTGCCTGCAGGGAATGGGGTGTCCTGGTGTATTTTCTTTTAGCTCATGTCTGCGGGAGTCAAGAAATGGCTGAGCAGGAACTAGCTTCAGTTGTAAAACTATTTCTAGGTATCAGCTTTGATTTAAAAAAAAAAAACATTTAAAGAACTAACAGGTTGCTGTTGTTCTTGTTTTCTGGGGGGGGGGTGGGGGCCAGGGGGGGATTCTCCTCTTTTAAACTTAAGATGAGAAAGTAAAACTTGCAACTGAAATGCTTCCTGTTATCAATAGAATCACTTTTGTACACATAGCATCTTAGATGCCACAGTGGTAAGAGAAGAAATAAAGCATATCCCCTATTCTTGGTTAAACATGGTGTCAGGCAAGTCTGCAAGCACAAGGGAGGAAGGCCCCTTCAGTGAGCAGGATGTAGTAAAGGCGGGAATGACTATGAGTCAATATCCTGGTTTTGGCTCCATTTGCTTCTCTTCCTCCCATTCACCCTCTTCCTTCATAGTGTCCCACATCTTCTCTTTCATTTTGGGTCATTTGAATAGAGAAGATCATGGTGCTCCTCCATGAGCCATGCTTTTAGACTCTGGACATAGTACCTCAATGAGCCTTGGGCTCTTCTGCTCCTACTGGACTGCATACTATTACTCCTACTCCTAAACACTTTTTGTAAATGATAGCCTATAAACCCCACTCTCCAACCTTAGGTTGCTGTTTAAGAGATTCAGGCACATGCAGTAAACATACATGGAAATTCAAGGGTCACCTACAGAATCATGTTTCCCTCTGGCAGGAATGTACAGGAAGCAAAAAAACAAAAGAGACTTGACTTGGGCAATATTTTATTTATTTTTAGATGTTTTCATTGCTTGTGTTCTTTTTAGAGAGAGAGGAGGGGAGAGGGATAGAGAGATATAGAAACATCAATTAGCTGCTTCCTGAACACTCCTGGGGATTGAGCCTGCAATCCAGCACATGCTCTGACTGGAATCAAAACAAACTTGTGACCTCTTGTTTTATGGGTCATTTCATGGGTCGACATTCAAACACTGAGCCACTCTGGTGGAGTGGCAATATTTTGTTTTTATAGCTGGGCAGTATATATGGCTATGCATTGTATTCTTTGTAAATTCTATGTGTCTTAAATGCTGCATGATGAATTAATTTTTAAAAGAGTGAGTCTAATATGACAAATTTTTAATATTAAAGAAACAAAACCCCACATTTTTATGTGGCAGAAGAGGCCAAACAATAGCAAATATTTATGAGTAAAAATGATAAAATATTAAAATATAAAATGATGAACAAATTCCCCCTTACAATGGCTTGGGTGCAACAGGATGCAGTCATCCTTCCATTCTAGAAGTGGGAGGCAGACAAAGTATGCCTGTTTTACCCAGTAATTCTATAGAGTCACCTTCAAATTACCCTTGCACTTATGGCTGAAAATAAACAGTTTTCAGATAGTTTTCTCATAAAGTACTAATTTTATTCTTGAGGTTTAGTATTCAATTTAGGAACTTGAGAGAATAATAGAATTTCAAGTTTGAAAAGCTCCTTAAGAGTTACCTGTCCAATAGTTCTTAGTCTGCTGTTCATCTTCTACAAAGCACTTTGTCAAATAAAGTGAGTTCTAGCATCATCGAAAAAGAAAACCACTTTGCCAAAGAATGACACTGATAAGTTATTTGGAATTCTGTTATATTTATCACTTAAAGAAAGTATCAAAACAATAAGAAATTTCCAGTGGGAGTTTTGCAATCAGTTTTATTTGTAAAACGACCTGTTTTGAATTGCATATCTATACAACATAAAAAATAGATTAAAACCAGGACGATCTGTGTGGAAATTCAAGAGAGTAGTGGAATCAAGTTTACAGGGGTCTAGAGTAGTCACAGCATTGGTAGTTCGTGTCAACTTTTTGTTTTGGAAAAGCCAGACTCTGAAAGAAAACAAGCTCAATGAAAGATGACAGGAAGAAGCAGACCAACAGCAGTTTTCTTTCAAGCACCACAAAAATATATAGCGGCGTTTTGTTAAAGAAAATTGGGCAATTCAAAAGGAATGCCAAAAAATAATATGTAGCCAAATAAAATACATTAAAAGGTGGCAGTTAATCATATTACATTTTGAAAAGAGAGAAATTATATATAGCAAGTATGGTACACATTTCTAATAATGATCAGCATTAGAATATTATAGACTGAAAGCTAAATTTGAAAAAGTGTATTTTAACTTGAGTTGCTTAGTTAAAACTTTTTAGCTTAGATTGCTACAAAGAACTATAAAAATTAGTGCATTTCCCCCAAAAAAATTTAATAAAGAGATTGTCCACTGTGTCACTTGCAATAAAGCACCATGTATGGAAATGATGCTATAGCTGAGTGCCACATACTTAAGCTTTTAAAAACGGCCATTAGGAAGCAAAAGTCAAATATGATGTTCAACAGCATTAACTACACAAATACTTGAAGTTCTCAGTAACTAGAAAGGGGACCACTTCTTTGACATTATTCTAGGACTATGAGGAGCTACAATGCATTCAGTCTGGAAACCAAAGATAATCTACACTAATAAAAGAGAAACATGTAAATTAACCATCACTCTGCTACAGCCACTAGCCATGCCCACCAACCATTCAGGAGCCAGTATGCAAATTAACCCAACTAAAATGACTGCAGCCACAGAGCTTCCTGGGTGGCCCTGAGCTCTGCTCAAGGCTACAAAGCTTCAATTATTAGAAGATAAATAAATCTCAGATATCTGCTTCCAGCTTGACCTGGAAAAAAAAAGAAATAAAAAAAGTCGAGGCTGAGAGCTTGAGTTGCTGGGAGGCATGGCCAGGCTGAAAACGGCCATTAGTACCCAGGCAGGCCAGGTACCCCAGTGGAGCCCCCCCCCCAACTATGCAGGGGATGTGGCCCATCTGAAAACAGCCCTCAGCCCCTCACTCAAGCTGGCTACACCCCCATGGGGTGAGGGTCCCTACTGGGGGGCTTGGCCAGCCTGCAAACAGCCATCAGCCTCTCATGCAGGCTGGCCAGGCACCCCAGCGGGACCCCCACACTGATCTGGGACACCCTTCAGGACAAACCAGCTGGTCCCCACCCATGCACCGGGCCTCGATCCTATATAATAAAAGGGTAATATGCAAATTGACCCTAACAGCAGAACAACTGGGAATAACTGGTCATTATGACACACACTGACCACCAGGGGGCAGATGTTCAATGCAGGAGCTTCCCCATGGTGGTCAGTGTGCTCCCACAGCGGGAGCTCCGCTCAGCCACAAGCCAGGCTGATGGCTGCCAGCACAGGGATGGAGGCAGGAACCTTTCCCGCCTTCTCAGCAGCACTAAGGATGTCTGTCTGCAGCTTAGGCCTACTTCCCACTGGCAAGTGGACATCCTCCAAGGGCTCCTGGGCTGCCAGAGGGATGTCTGACTGCCAGCTTAGACCTGATCCCCTGGGGAGCAGTAGGCCTAAGCAAGCAGCTGGACATCCCCTGAGGGGTCCCAGACTGTGAGAGAGCACAGGCTGGGCTGAGGGACTCCCCTAAGTGCACAAATTTTTGTGCACCAGGCCTCTAGAAACTATATAAGGTGAACTTTTCAGAAAATTGCATTACTTTACCTAAGTTAATGTACCAGAAAATTAAGTTAATGCAAATTTTAGTATTATGTTTATCAATTGAATAATCTCTGTGAACACAGCATGTGCTGGCTGTTCCATCCTAGTAACTATGACAGGAAACCATGTTTTGTGTGTGTGTTCATGACAGAAGACAAGAATTGCACAAAGCAGTGCCATGATAACATATTAGTTTATTTTCCAAGCCAGTTCATTAATTCATTTATTTAGCAACTATTTTTATATGCCATCTGTTGCAAGTGACTGAGCTAATAATTGCAAATAGTACACTAATTGAACAAAAAAAATAGTTTATCTCCTCAAAGTGCACATAGTTTAGGAGGAAGGATAAAATACTCTACTATAGGCTACAAATAAATATTGGGAAGTTCTGGTGTTATATGCTACAAATTTCAGAGCAAAACTCTAGAAGGAAGGAATTTTCATGTGACTCAAGCTTACATTTGAATGCACAGTCTGCCATGAAATATTCTCTGCTTTTTCTTTGCATTTATTTTAAAATTTTCTATAAGAATTTTCTTTTTCAATTTTTAAAAATTAAAATAAAATATTCCATTTTAACCATTTTAAAGTGTACAATTCAGTCATCTTTGGTAAAATCACAATGATGTCCAACCATCACCAATATCTAATTCTAGAACATTTTTAACAAATCCTCCTCAAAACCCATAATTATTAAAGTCACTACCATTCTCCCAGCAGTGCCACAGTCCCTTGTAACCACAAATCTGTGGTTTCCCAAAACATGTATGCACACTTTAACAGCTGATAACTCACTTAATCTTCACTCCTTTTCAGCCTTAACTGATTTGAAATAATGGGTGAAGCCAGACTAGTTTTGAACAAAGAAACTAGACTTTTTTTTTTTACAGGGATACATAAAAGACAAATTTTATGGTGCAAAACTGGCAACAGTCAATGAATTGAGGGAGCATAAATATGGAATGAATTGATTCTTGATGTTTGCAATTCCATTACTTCACGTTATCAGCAGTGCAATGGACCAGAATAGTCATCGTTTGAAAACAGGCATCGGTAAAAATAACTTGTCTTCTGTAGATTCTTTTAAATCTTGAAAATGAACTGTATCCTGCCCAGCAAGCTTGGCTCAGTGGTTGAGCATTGACTTATGAATCAGGAGATCATGGTTGGATTCCCGGTTGGGGCATATGCCAGGGTTGGGAGCTTGATCCCCAGCAGGGGACATGCAGGAGGCAGCAGACCAATGATTCTCTCTCATCACTGAAGTTTCTATTGCTCTCTCTTCCCTTCCTATTTCTGAAATTAATAAAAAATATATTTTAAAAAATAAAATGAATTGTATGTTAATAAACACTGACTTTATAGTCATGCAAAGTGTGTATACATTTTGGGGGACACCCTGTATACTTTATGTCTCTATGAAATTGCTTTTTATTCTGGACATTTCACATTATTGGTATCTTACAATATATGACTATTTTCACTTAGCATAATCATTTTAAGGTTCATGCATGTATCAGTGCTTTGATCCTTTTTACGGCTGGAGAATATTCCATTGCATGGTTATAACACATATTGTTTGCTAGTTCATCAGTTGTTGAGCATTTGGTTTGTTTCTTTGTTCTGTCTCTTGTGAATAACATTGCTATGACCGTTCCTGTCTAAGGTTTTGTATACATATATTTAAATTTTATTTTCTTAAATATACATAAGAATATACTAGTAATTGCAGGATCATATGATAACTAAGTTTTGGAGATATTGTAAAAAATTTCTGCATGGTAACTACATCATTTTATACTTCCACCAGCACTGTATAAGGATTCAATTTTCTCTACTTTCTCAGTAACGCTTGTTGCTCCCAATTTTGCTGTTGTTGTTTTTTATAGCCATCCTAGTGGGTATGAAGCATATCTCATTACAATCTTAATTTGCATTTTCCTAATGACTAATGGTGCTGAGAATCTCTCCATGTTCTTATTTCTTGCAGAAATATCTATTCAGACCAATTTGCTTATTTTTCCATTGTATTTATCATTTTGTTGTTGAGCTATGAAAGTTCTTTACATATTCTGGATTCCAGACTTTTATCAGATATTTGAAAATATTACCTTTCATTCTATTAGTTGTCTTTTTACTTTCTGAATAATTTCCTTTGAGATATATGGTTGTAAATTAAGTTCAGGCTTTTTGTTGCTTGTGCTTCATGGCATTATGTTCAAGAAATCATTGCCTAATGTTTTACAGAAAGATTTACAACTGTTTCCTTCTCAGAGATTTAGGTCTTACATTTAGGCCTTTAATTCATTTAGAGTTAATTTTTGTATGCTGTGTGACACAGGATTCCAAAATCATTCCTTTTCTTGTAGATACCCAGTTGTCTTGGTATTACTTATTCAAAAGATTATCCTTTCCCCTTTGAGTGGTTTAGGTATCCTTGTTGAAAAGCAATTAGTCACACATATATGAATTTACTTCTGGGCTTTCAATTATGTTACCTTTGTGTATATATTTTGTGCCAGTACCCAAATATTTTTGAAAACTATAGCTTTGGAGTAACTTTTGAAATCAGGAAGTATGAATCCTACAACTTTGTTTTCAAGATTGGTTTGGCTCTTTGGAGTTACTTACAAGCACATTCAAATTTTAGAATGAATTTATCCATTTATATAAATAAAAAGAATGATGGAATTTTGATAGTGATTGCATTACATATGTAGATCAATGAAGAGGGCATTGGTATCTTAACAGTATCATATATTCTAATCCATGAATACGAATCTTCTTTGATCAATTTATATCTTTAATTTATTTCAGCAATGCTTTGTGGTTTTCAGTGTAGAATTTTACACTTTCTTATTTAAATGTATTCCTGAGTGTTTTATACTTTAAGATGCTATTATAAATGGAGATATTTTCTTAGTTTTATTTTTTTAATTTGTTTTATTGCTTAAAGTATTACAAAGAGTATAAGTCTCCATTTTTTTCCCTTGACCTTCCCCGTCCTCCCTTACCCCCCAGTGCCTTGTGTCCATTGATTATGCTTATATGCATGCATACAAGTCCTTCAGTTGATCTCTTAACCCCTCCCAACCCTCCTCAGCCTTCCCACTGTAGTTCGATGCAGCTCTGCCTCTGTATCTATTTTGGTTCTTCAGTTTATAATGGTCTTCATTATCCATAAATGACAGAGATCATGCGGTATTTTTCTTTCATTGACTGGCTTATTTCACTTAGCATAATGCTCTCCAGTTCCATCTGTGCTGCTGCAAATGGTAAGAATTCCTTCTTTTTTGTAGCAGCATAGTATTCCATTGTGTACCACAGTTTTCTAATCCATTCATCTGCTGATGGGCACTTAGGCTGATTCCAAATCTTAGCTATGGTAAATTGTGCTGCTAGGAACATAGAGGTGCATATATACTTTCTGACTGGTGTTTCTAGTTTCTTAGGATATATTCCTAGAAGTGGAATCTCAGGGTCAAATGGGAGTTCCATTTTTAATTTTTTGAGGAAACTCCATACGGTCTTCCACAGTGGCTGCACCAGTCTGCATTCCCACCAGCAGTGCATGAGGGTTCCTTTTTCTCCGCATATTCTCCAGCACTTGTCATTTGTTGATTTGTTGATGATATCCATTCTGACGGGTGTGAGATGATACCTCATTGTTGTTTTGATTTGCATCTCTCAGATTATTAGTGACTTTGAGTATGTTTTCATATGTCTCTTATCTTTCTGAATGTCTTCTTTTGAAAAGTGTCTATTTAGGTCCTGTGCCCATTTTTTTATTAGATTGTTTATCTTCCTTTTGTTAAGTTGTATGAGTTCTCTATAAATGTTGGAGATTAAAGCCTTATCAGTGATAACATTGGCAAATATGTTCTCCCATGCAGTGGGCTTTCTTGTCGTTTTGTTGATGATTTCTTTTGCTGTGCAGAAGCTTTTTATTTTGATGTAGTCCCATTTTTTTATTTTCTCTTTAGTTTCCAATGCCCTAGGAGCTGTATTGGTGAAGAAATTGCTTCGGCATATGTCTGAGATTTTGTTTCCTTTAAATTCCTCTAGTATTTTAATGGCCTCCCATCTTACATTTAACTTCTTTATCCATTTTGAGTTTATTTTTGTGTATGGTGTAAATTGGTGGTCTAGTTTCATTTTTTTGCATGTATCTGTCCAAGTTTCCCAACACCACTTATTGAAGAGACTGTCTTGACTCCATTGCATGTTCTTGCCTATTAATTGAGCATATTGATTTGGGTCAATTTATGAGTTCTCTATTCTATTCAATTGATCTATATGTCTTCTCTTGTGCCAGTACCAGGCAGTTTTAAGAACAGTGGCTTGGTAAAGCAGCTTGATATCTGGTATTGAGATCCCACCTACTTTGTTCTTCTTTCTCAGGATTGCTGCAGCAATTCAGGGTCTTTTTTTATTCCAGATGACTTAAAAGCCATATATGTCATATCACAGCCATATATGACATACCCCCAACCAACATCATACTCAATGGGCAAAAACTAAAACCATTTCCCTTAAGAATGGGAACAAGACAGGGAATGCCCACTCTCACCACTCCTGTTCGACATAGTACTAGAAGTATTAGCCATTGTAATTAGACAAGTAGAAATAAAAGGCATCCAAATTGGAAAAGAAGTAAAACTGTCCTTATTTGCAGATGGCATGATATTGTACATAAAAACCCTAAAGACTCCATCAAAAAACTATTAGATTTAATAAATGAATTCAGCAATGTAGCAGGATACAAAATTAATGCCAAGAAATCTATGGCATTTCTATACACCAATAGTGAACTTACAGAAAGAGAGACTCTAAAAGCTATTTCATTTACCATCACACCACAAAAATTAAGATACCTAGGAATAAACTTAACTAAAGAAGTAAAAGACCACTATGCAGAAAACTACAAGATGTTGACAAAAGAGATAGAGGAAGACATAAACAGATGGAAGAACATACCATGTTTGTGGATTGGTATAATTAACATCATTAAAATGTCCATACTACCCAAAGCGACCTATAAATTCAGCACACTTCCCGTTAAAATACCAATGGCATATTTTACAGACCTAGAAAGAACTCTCCAAAAATTCATCTAGAATGAAAAAAGACCCCGAATCTTAGTTGTATTTTTAATTGCTCATTTCAAATATATTTTTAAATATAAATACAACCGAGTCTTTGTGTATTGATCTTATATCCTGAAACTTTACTGAGACCATTCATTAACTTTAAGATACATTTTTGTAGGTTATTTAGGTTTTTATGTAAAAAGATAAATTTCTTCATATTATTTAAACTAAGAAAAACTAAACAAAAACAGTTCACCCAGTTCTTTTCAATATATCAGACCACATCATCTATGAGTTAAGACAGTTTTGCTTCTTACTTTCTAATCTGGATGCCTTCTATTTTATTTTCTTATTTATTTTTTGCCTATTTGCTCTGGCTAGAATTGCTAGAAAATGTTAAATAGAAATGTTGAGAGCAGACATTCTTGGCTTGTTACCGGTATTAGTAGTAAAAGCTTTCAGTCTTTTACTATTAGTATGAAGTTAGCTGTATGTTTTTCATAAATGTCCTTTATCAAGATAAAGAAGTTTCATTCTCTTATTTTGTCATCAAAGAGATCTTGGATTTGCCATATTTGTTCTGGGTCTTTTTAAGTAATCATGTGATGTGTTTCCCTGCCCCCCTTGCTACTATATTCTATTTATATAGTGTACTGTGTTGATTTATTTTTCAAATGTTGAACCACCTTTAGTTTCCTGAGAGAAATAATAATTTGTCTTTGCATATAATCTTTTTAATATGCTACTACATTCAGTGTGATAGTATTTTGTAGAAAATATTTTTTCTGTATTTATAAGAAATATTGATCTGAACACTATTTTATTGCATTGTCTGTCTAAATTGGTATCTGTATAATAGGTTTAATATAATGAGTTCTGAAGTCTTTCTTGCTATTGTATTTTTTGGAAGAGTTTGAGAAATAATGGTATTTTTCTTTAAACATTTTGTAGAATTCACCAGTGGTTCTGGGACTTTTTTTTTTTTTTGTTGGGAGATTTTAGATTAATGATCCAATCTCTTTATTTAATATAAGTCTATTCAGATATCTGTCTACTTTGAGTCAAATTGATAGTGTGTTTCTAGGTCTTATTCTATTTTACTTATGCTATCTAAATTGTTGGCAAACTTTTGTTATAGCATTTTATAATTATTTTATTTCTGGAAGGTCAGTAGTTATATCCCCACTTTCACTTCTGATTTTAGTAATCTGACTATTTTTGGTCAGTCTAGCTAGAGATTTATCAATTGTGTTGATCTTTTTAAAGAACTAATATTTGGTGTCATTAATTTTTCTGTTATTTTCTTTATCTTTATTTCATTTATTTCTATTTGAATATGTATTTTTTTTTACTTCTCTATGGTTGTCTTGGGTTGAGTTTGCTCTTCTTTTTCTAGTTTGTTGAAGTGGAGTTTAAATTTAGATGATTTTTTTTTTAATATATGTGTTTTCATTTTAAGTTTTTCTCTGAAAGCTGCTTTTACTGCATTTCATAAATTTTGGTATGTAGTGTTTTTGTTTTGGTTAATCAAAGTATCTTCTTATTTTTCTTGTGATTCTTCTTTTACCCACTAGCTATTTAAGAGTGTACTGTTTAGTTTCCACATATACTAGTATGTGATTTTTCCACATTTCATCATTTTTTGGTTTTCTCATTTCATTCTATTGTTGTCAGAGAACATGTTTTGTATGATTCAATATATTTAAATTTACTGAAAATCGTTTAGTGACCTAACATATGGTCTAACCTGAAGAATATTCCACATAGTCTTGAGAACAATGTATTCTAGTGTTGTTGGGTGGAGTGTCCTATACATTTCTGTTGTGTCTAGTTGGCTTGTAATATGCTCAGGTCCTATATGCCCTTGCTGAGCATCTCTTTGTCTATCCATTGTTAAAATTTGGATTGAATTCTCCAAATATTACTATTGAACTATTTTTCCTTCACTTCCATCAGTATTTGCTACATGTTCTCTGGGGCTCTGTTTCTAGATGCATATATTTTTTATAATTGTTACATCTTCCTGAAGAATTGACCCTTTAACATTTATATAATGACCTTTTTTAACATGTATATAATGACGTTGATTACTTCCTGTACTAAAATTGATTTTGTATAATATTAATATGGACACTCTTTTAATTGTTTACATGAAATATATTGTTATATTCTTATACTTTCAACTTATTTTATTTTATTTTAAAAAATATATTTTATTGATTTTTTACAGAGAGGAAGGGAGAGGGATACAGAGTTAGAAACATCGATGAGAAAGAAACATTGATCAGCTGCCTCCTGCACACCCCCTACTGAGGATGTGCCTGCAACTAAGGAACATGCCCTTGACGGGAATCGAACCTGGGACCCTTCAGTCCGCAGGCAGACGCTCTATCCACTGAGCCAAACCAGTCAGGGCAGTCAACTTATTATTATTTTTTTTAATCTAAATGCAACTCTTGTAGCTAGCATATAGTTGGATTATGTTTTATTATGTGTGTTTTTTTTAATTTCCGATTTTAAAAAATATTTTCAATGATTTAAGAGAGAAAGAGAATGGGAGAGAGAGAAAAGAGCATCAGTGATGACAGAAAATCATTGATTGGCTGCCTCCTACATGCCTCATACTGAGAGTCAAGCCCACCACCAGGGCATGTGCCCTCACCAGGAATCAAACCATGATCTCCTGAGCTACGCCAGCCAGGCTAATCTCTTTTTTTAATTGGTGAATTTATTCTTTCATATTCAATGTAATTACTACTGAAAAAGGACTTATTTCTCTCAGTTTTATATTTATTTTCCATATATCTTTTCTATTTTTATTCCTCAATTTCTCTATTACTGTCTTCTCTTGTGTTAAACACATCTTTTTAGTATACAATTTTCAGTCTCTATTGTATCTTTTACCATATACTTAAAATATTTTTATTGATTTTTAGAGAGAGAGAAAGAGCGAGAGTGAAAGAGAAACATTGATGTGCGAGCAGCCTCCTGAACACCTGCCACCGTGGACTGCGCCCACAACCCATGCTTGTGCCCTGACCAGGAATTTTACCAGCAGCCTTTTGTTGCATGGGATGTTGCACAACCAATTGAGATACACTGGCCAGGGCTACCATATAGTTGTGAGTTATTTTTTAGTGGCTTTCCTGGAAATTACAATTCACAATCTAGTTTGGATAAATATCAACTTAATTTCAATAGCATACAAAGCTTTGGCCTCATATTGCTCCTCTACCATCTTTATACATTAGATCATTATAAATTTTGATTGCTAATCACTTTTCTATGCTAGCCTTGTACTATAAGTCAGAAGAGTCACAAGCAATAAATGCATTTATAATTTTGCCTTCTGACCTAAGTGGTTTCTTATGAGAGGTCAGCTCTTAATGTTATTGGGGATCCCTTGTACCTGGTAAAATCTTCCTTTCTTACTGCTTTCAAGATTTTTTCTTTGCCTTTGATTTTTGACAGTTTGATGATAATATCTCAGTGTGGATCTTTTTAGGATTATTTTATTTGGGGTGTGTTGAGCTTCTTAAAAAGTCAAGTACCTTTCTGTCGACCATTGCTGGTCCCTTAAGATTCAAATGGAGCTGAAAAATTCCTATTGCCCAATGATGTGGCAGCCCTCTGAAGACTGTAGTGCAATGCATAACTCGTGTGTTTGTGGCAGTGCTGGTGTAAACAAAACATTGTGTGGCCATTGTATTAAAATATATACATACAACTATGTACAGTGCACATTAAAATGGTAATAAACAACTATTACCGGATTACATACTTACTATATTATACTTTTTATTACGTTAGAGTGAATTCTTCCTACTTATATAATAAAAGTTTGCCTTAACACAGTATTCTGTGTTATGCTGGCTAAAGCCTCATACATGTTGTGTTTACCATAACTCTTCATTGAATCATTTTCTCTTGTACATGATTTAATATTGCATTGAGTTGTACTATAACGTTCTGTTCAGGCTTGTATCTTAGAAGCAAAAGGCTAGACCATATGGCATAAATGTGTAGGCTATGCCATCTAGGTTTGTGTAAATTCACTACATGATGTTAAAAATTACCCAAACCACTTAACAATGCATTTCTCAGAGTGTGTCCCATTGTTACGCAGTGCATGACTGTGTAGATGGATAATTTTCATCAAGTGTGGAAAGACTTGATATTTCTTCTAATAGTGTTTCCCTTTTTAACTTTTTTCCTTTTCTTCAGGGACTCACATTATGTGAATTTTAGTATGTGTGCAGGTGTCCCACTAGTGTCTTCAGCACATCAATCATTTTTCCCAGATTTTATAAGCTCAATTGACCTATATTCATGTTTGCTGATTTTTTTCTACCTGCTCAGATCTGCTGTTGAGTGCCTTGAGTGAGTTTTTATTCCAGTTGTACTTTTCAACTCTAGAATTTCTATTTTATTCCTTTCTTTTTTTTTTTTACAATTTCTATCTCTTTAATGATATTCTCTGTTTAGGTAAGACACTGTTCCTTTTCTGCTTTAGGCATGCTTTCCTGTAGCCTTTGAAAACATTTAGAATCATTGATTCAAACAATTTAGCTATAATGTCATTGTCTGAGATTTTACAAAGCACTGTTTATATTAATTATTCTTTTCCTATGCATGGGCCATACCTTCTTGTTTATTTGCATATCTAATGCTTTCTGTTGTTGAAAACTATACATTTTAAGTATTATAATGTGGCAACTATGGAATTCAGATACATTCCCTTCCCTGGGGTTTATTGTTACCATCTGTTATAATAGTTGCTTTGCTTGTTTAGTGACTTTTCTAAAATAATCTTAGAAAGCTTGTAATCTTTGTCATATGTAATGGTAGTGGTCAGCTAGTGATTGGACAGAGCTTTCCTTTCAAAGCTTTTACTAGTATTCCCCCAAACATCTCATTCTCCAATCTGTTATCCCAAGCATTTGATTAGTCTCTTGTTTGCCCCAACTGTTGCTCATTGCCACAGGCAATAGTGAAAAAATATATTTGCCTGAGACATTTTTAAAAAATATATTTTTATTGATTTCAGAGAGGAAGAGAGAGAGATAGAAACATCAGTGATGAGAGAGAATGACCTATGGCTGCCTCCTGCACGCCCCCTACTGGGGACAAGCCCACAACCTGGGCATATGCCCTTAACCTACATTAAACCAGGGACCCTTCAGTCCACAGGCTGACGCTCTATATACTGAGCCGAACCAGCTAGGGCTTCCTGAGACATTTTTGACAAATGCCTATGTGATAGCCACAGGGAGAGTTCTGAGTTATGAGAGATACAGGTAAGTCCTTAGAGCCGGTCCTCCAGAGCAACAGTCAGGTCAAACAGCAGTCACAATTCTTGATGAACGGGGTCTATTCTGTTCGCTCCAGTACTGATATCTGTAGTGGAAATACAAGGTGTCTTCTTCCGTGCCACCACTAACCCGGGGGGGCAAAGGAAAGCATCACAGAGCACGCTATCCTTGCCAGGGCTCATTTGCGTTCCCTGATTAAGGGCTCAGGATTTCTGCAGAATTTTGATTAGCTTATAGCATCCTGAAAAAGCTAAATTCAGATAGCTTCACCAACTTTTTTATTATTTTTATGCGTAGATAGCATTTTGGAGTTTTGTCATTTGCCAATTTAGTTCTGTTGGAAATTTCTTTGGGAAAAAGTCTCTCTACAGACTTATTTGAATTCCAATGTGGTGTTTAATCTATAATAATAAAAGTGTAATATGCTAATTAGACTGGACAGCCGAACAACCTTCCGGATGAAGCCAGGGCTGTGAGGACCTAGGCAAGCCACTGTGGCTGTGCCGGCCAAGCCCCTTGCATGAATTTTGTGCATCGGGCCTCTAGTATGAATATAATCTGAGAGCTGAAACAATCCTCATGCCTTTGTAGTTCTCTCATAACTGGTCTTTTATTTTTATGATTTCTGGCTCATTTTTTCCTTAGCCTCCTCCGAAAAACATTTAAGATAACTTACATATGTTCATATGCCACTCAAATTTTTATTAAAAAATAACGTATAAAAATGGAACCATCAAAGCTAAATTGTCATTTGAAACCATTAGAATGCAGAAATGCTCTATGCAATGCACATGCCATCTAGGATGGTTTGGAACACACGGAGTATTCCGGACTGACTAAAATACAAGATTCAGATGTGCAGTGCTTTTGACATGAAATAGAATAACATCATTTTCTATTAGTGGAGAAATACAAATTACAATTGAGAAAAGTAATGGCTTTGTATCTATAAACTTTTATACTCTAAAAGTTTAAGATTATCTATAACATATTGCTTCACTTCTCATAACTGTAGCACTACAAAGTCAGCAAATAGTTTCTCCAGTGCATAGATGAGGACAAAGAATGAAAAACTGTAAGTAGATAGCTTGGTGGTGAAATAGAAACCAGAATTAGCTTTCTGTAGTCTGATACACAATGCTTCCTCAAGCTTGGTAAGAAAATAAGCAATTAAGAATGGCACATGTGATGTTTGCATAAATGAACACAGTGAATGTCAAGCATGTAATAAATATTCATTAATGTTACTACTTATGCTCTTTGCTGCCCAACTTCATAATAATTATAATTTCTATCATACTAAAATTAATGAGTTATTAAGTGGCTTTAAATATAATTTAAAAAATATATAAAGTTTTATATCTGTGCTATATAAATTGTATTGCTCATTCCTTTGACATGTATTCATCATGTATTAAAACTTCTTTGTGTAATCTTTTTGGATCCAGTCATCCATTTTCTTATTAAAATACTAAAATATTTATTAAACACACTTTTAATGGTTAGAGATAAAACTGGAAAATACATATCTCTCTGACTTTAATTGACTGTGGGCAACTGGGGGAAATAGAAAACCTCAAGCACACCACATACATCTTCCTGATTTATTGGCCTAGGGAAAATGAATCTCCTTATCTGGGCTGGCCAATGACAGGCAGGCTGGAGCTAAGCAGTTGAGAAATGAAAAAAAAAAAATGAAGAGAAGTTGTGGTAGGTAGAATTTTAGATATCACAGGAACATTCAAGTGTAGAAATACTATAGGCTGTTAGTCATGACACAGATGTCGTAAGAAAATTATACACACAGAGGCAATTACTTTTGTCAAGGCACAGAGAAAAAGGTGGGCATAGTAGGTGAGGGAACAATTCATGCAGGATGGGAGACTGACAAGGATGGTGAGCGAGAAATCATATTTGGGTAAGTTGTTGGGAAGTAGTGAGAAAATAGAGAAGTTTATTGGGAACTTGTAGGAGATATTGTGAAATGTGAGGCTCAGCAAGAAATACTCTAGCCTCTCTTAATTAACTGATATCTATAATATATTTTACTTTCAGATTTTATAATCTGAGAACCTTATTGCTTTTTATTCTCTCTTATTTGGGAGATAAAAGTGTTTATTTTCCAGCCTAATATTTCTTCTTTATTAATCTGCAAAGTTGTCGAGATTGCTGCCCCTCTTTACATTAAATGTGCCTATGAGTCACACGGATCACTATTATTTTACGACGTTTAGATTCTTTAAAACAATTAAGGAGGAAAATGTTAAAGTTTTACTGACTTAAAAGCATGAAAGAGAGGTGCTTACTATTTGATTGGAAATCATTTTTACTAATGTAAATATGCCCTAAGGAATTTTTTTCTGAAATCTAGAAACATTAAGACTAGAGAGAATACACACATTCTCAATCACAACGTAATAGCGATTAATATAGTTAGTGGAAATTTATTTCAATATTTAAGTATTGCTGGAAAAGGGCAATGGCATTATGAATGAACTTGAAAGGGTACAGTGTTCTGTAAATGTATTTGTACAAGTGAGATAAGTGGTTAAAGAAGTTAGGGCATAAAACATTTCATTTATTCAACATTAACATGAGAGTCACCTATTTATTTAGAATATTTAAAAAGTTTCAATGTGTCCTGTGGATCAAAGATTATTTTAATTGCTCAATAAACATGTTACTAGTATTAAAAGAGTTAATTCTCAAATGTTTATAAATAGCAAAATTTAAAATAACATAGAGGGACATCTCTTCAACTTTGCTTTTTGAACATCATCAGATTGAATGAAGATATGATCCTTGATGTTGTTTTGCTGGTGAAGTTTATATAATAAAAACAAAATTAAAATGTAAATATAGTCTCACGATTTTTTAAAAATTCTGGTTATTAAAAAGGCAATTCTGTTTTTTTAAAAAGGAAATGAACAGAAAGTATAAACTAAAATAATTAAAAATTTATGTATAGTAGACAGTATTGAAAATAACTGGGAAAATAAAAATGATAAACAGTTTCTCCACAAGTAAAGTGTCATGAGATGTTTAAGTTAATTATGTTTGGATGCATCCTTCTCTCTATAACATTTTTGGACAATTCAATGTTTTTGTCCTTAGACTTTACAGGCATTTGCTTATGTCTCCTGAAGCAAAATCAGTTACTGCTGCCATGCATTGATTATCCAAGTTTCAATCTAAGGTGGACTCTCTGGTTGGAAATTACAAGCTATTACCACCTGTACTCACTTAGGATGACTATAAGGTAGGATAGTGAGAAGCTAGGAAAATTCCTGGGCAAGTGGAATGGGGAAACTGACACAGAGAATTAAAGAAGGCCACACAATTTAAACAAGTTACAGGCAGCTAGAGAATCACAAGACCTATTCCCCCTAACCAAGGACACTTGAGAGCAAATGCTTGATACCTCCCCACTCTAACCAGAGAATGCAAAGTTTAATCACCCTGGTTGGGGAGACAGAATCCAGAAACCCGATTAATAATATTTGTGCCGGCCAAACCCAAGGGCAAATGAATTCAGGCAACAAATACCAAAAACCCGATTACAGCCAGACAGACCCAAGATAAAAGTAGAACAGTAAAGCAGACCAAAGCATAATTCCAAACTCCCCTAGATGCTCATGTTACTTCATCAGCATACTAAAAACACACTTGCAAAGCTGATGAATGTTCTGATGAAAACTTCCTCTAAGATTCTCTCCTACAGAAGGGAAATAAATCCTCAAGACAAAAGATACCAGCTCAGGCTAGTTATAGAGCAAGCCCATGCCCCTTCTTGGGCAGGAACATTCTACTTCCTCCTAAACTCTGTGGGTCCCTTCATATGAGACTGTAATCAGGGAAGCAGCAGGCAGTGGGAGCTCATCCCAGGCTTACCCACTGACCTGTCTCCAAGGGCCCCTTTTGCTCTGACTCCCCAGGGAGCTTCTCCGGGACTCACTTCTGCCCTGTCACATGTCTAGGGAGCCAAAGCAATGCACCACCTTAGCTCTCTCCTGTGCTTCTTCTACCCTGAATCCTCCCTTTGTTTCACTTTAATTTAAAACACACTTTCAAAATCACCTAGACTCATATTGTGAAATCTTTTCTGCACAAAGTCAAGAAGCCACACACCATAGGCCTGCAGGAGGCAAGACCCCTTCCAGGCCAGTGTTTGACTGGTGACAACTTCCTGGAGCTAGCGCAGGCCTAACTGAGTCCTCCAAAGAGAGACTTTTATTATTTCCTCTCTTGAGCTGAGAACCCTGCTTTGGGGCATGTTAAAAATGCCCATCGGGGGAGGAGAGTGGGCATCTATTTAAGCTTTAAAGTTTCCAAGAAATTAAATGGTGTGGTTTTGAGGAATTATCATTATTTAATTAGATAAAAATGAATGTCATTTTAAACCAGAGTTGGATTCTCATGGCTTTAAAACAATATTATTTGTGAAAGTGGTGGTTTTACAAATGGAAATAATTTTAAGTTTCGTACACCTTGGTTAATTGCTAGGACCTTCAGTTATTCTTTTATCTCACCAAAATGTCTATTATTATTACTTCTACATGAAAACATCTAGTGAATCCCAAATCACCAATGTTTGAACTTATTTGGTATTAAGCAAAGTACAGATATGTGCACACTTAGAAACTGCCTCTCAGCACACATCAAATGTGTCTCCTGTGCAAACACAAACTTGAGAACCAGTATAATAAAACGAAACAAAAACCATGACGTCACCGCATTGATACATTTATATTATCATCTGTGTCCTTTACCTGGTTAAAGTATATTTTTGATAACAGAAACAATGAAGAGGAAGAACTGTGATATACAAAGTGTATTAAAAAATAAATAAAAGCCAATATTTTAAATATTCTCTCCACAAATTTTAAATTAAAAAAATAATTTGCTAATAAAATGTAGTTTAGTTTGCATTTTCTTTAGTTTCTTTTTATTATTCTGGTTGAATTGTTAGTGAGTTTTGATATGATCATAAGACATGTAGGAAGGGAAAAGAAAAAAAATCAAGAACTCGGTTAATATTACCAATTGATTGGTCGATCCCTGAATAATTGACAGTTCATTATCTTATCTTTGATAGTCATATATGATAGATGTTACCTACCCATGAACTTATGCATTTATGAAGCTTCATGTGCCTTCTATGCAAGAAGACATTTTAAACAATAGCCACCAAAATTGTTAATATTTGTATGTCTACGCATTGTGATAAAGGCACTTGTGAATAACAGCTTAGCAAAACCTTGATTTCTCTCAAATTATGTGATAGTAGAAAGTGAGTTTATTCAAAGTTAATCAACCAGCATTTTCAAATAAATATGATATTTTTAAGATTCGTGTGATTAGGCACCATTTTTCTAGTATTCAAAGCTACCTAGGTCAGTCATGTAAGTTCACATTACATTTTAAAGAGGAAACAATGGACAACAAAATATTCCCTATCTGCACAGGAAGTATCAGTGGGAAGCTCTCATGAAAATAGTTAGGCCCTCAAAAGTTTTTAAATGTATTATTTTAATCAGTTTGGCTAGAAAGGCTTAAAAGTGTTGCGGAGCCATTGAGCCAAAGGGATCCTCTGCCCTAAGTGTAGGTTTGGGGTCAAAATATACCCCTCAGTGAAGTAACTTTGCATATGTCATATCTGAAATAAACTATTAAAATGATGAAATGATTTAATATGCAAAATACAATAAAGTCCAAGTGTTTTACATGAAACATTAAACAGAGTCTAGTGAATTAAACAAAGTCCCTGATTATTGGGTTCAAATTCAAAATAGTCCACAAGGGCATGGTACAGAGTGAGAAGAGGAATAACGCTATCCTTAAGAGAATATTGCCATGGGCAGATATTGTAAAATAGATATGGCATGAATCAAAATTAATGCTCTTTTTGCTACATCATAGTTTCTTCATAAAGAAAAGAATAATTAGACCGCATGAAAAACAGCTTAATTTGAGAAAAGGAGGTGGGAGCTTCCTAATGACAACTCTGCTGCTAGAAAACCAAGCAGTAGAAGGGCTTACAGAGCCAGGAAGCTCCTGGCCTCATTGTGTACCAGGGCACAACCTATTTATATAATATGCTTGCTTAAAACACACCATTACTCAAAGTCATACCAAATACTCATGTGAAAATGATGAAGAATAAGGTCAGGAAGCTATTTCCAAGTATGTGGACACTGTAGATTTATAACTCTTGTTAAAATTCTTGAGGCAGCAAGGGTGTGACCTAGAAAGATACACTGCATGGAAAAAAACAGAGTGAAGGAGCTCCACTGTGATACAAAAAGGGGAAAGTAAAGAAGAGACAAAAACGGCACTGTTACTGTGAAACATGTTAAAGAATATGGCTTGTTAATACTTGACGGCAGAGATTCCTAAGTTTGTATCTTTATTGGGTCATAAAAAAATTACTGAGTTGGAGATCTTATCTACCTTATCCTACCACAAAAGCAACATTGCGTGGTTAGAAAGAATGATGAGCAATCAGCCTCTTCTGTTTGAATGCAGGCTAAACTCAAAGCAAGAAACCAAGGATTATTCCTCTCATATGTCACAAGTGCCAGATACTGGAAATCATATTAGTGGGAGCACACCGGTTTTCCCTGAAATTTACTTAATAAAAAAAGATTGCATCAGTAAGTAATTTTATTCCATTGGCCACATGATCACAAAATATAAAAAAGAGAAAGGATGAGTATCTGCTGTAGACATGACTATCTAAAGTCGTCCTTTCCTCTTGGTTTGTACAAAATTGTAACTAAATTTACTTAATTAAAAAAATTAAATTAATCAATTTTTATATCAAGTTGAAATTAAAACTTTTAAAAATATTTATTTATTTTTATAAAAGAAGTTATAAAAACAGAAAAAAATATTCTAGCATCATCTATGTTTATATTTATACTAGAGGCCCAGTGCACAAAAATACGTGCACTGGGGGCGGGGAGGGGGTTCTTCAGCCTGGCCTGCCCCCTCTCACAGTCCAGGAGCCCTCAAGGGATGTCCTATTGACAGCTTAGGCCCACAAGCCTAAGCAGCAGTCTGGACTTCCTCTGTGGGAGGTAACTGGCTGATCAGGGGAAGGTGAGGGCCTCATCATGCCTCTGCCGTAGTTACTGCTGGCTGCCGTGGCTGCCTGAGCCTTGACCCTCACAGCCACTGTGGCTTGCCTGAGCCTCAGACAGCCACTGTGGCTTTGTCCGGAAAGATGTCCAGAAGGACATCTGGAAGGACGTCCAAAAGACGTCCATCCTAATTAGCATAGTACCTTTTTATTAGTATAGATGGTCTTTGAATGCTTAGGTAGATGGCTTCATCAGATAAAATTTTGTAAGTATCATGTTGTTGAGTAATTGGAATTGATGTTGTAAGACATTGCTTGAAAATTGCCCTGTAGACACTTGCGAATGGAAATGTGCTTTTGTATGTTAGTAGAGTCTGGCACTATTAGTTATTGTATCCAATAGTATATACTCTCTAGGACCCCAAGGTACCAAACAACCTAGGCAATACTAAGAAAACAATGGCCTAAAAATCAGCCATGCTCATGAATTTAAGTACAAAATGATTTTTTAAAATGCACCTGACCTACAAGAGTAACAACCAAATTTCCTAATTTATGGGGGAAAAGTGTGCACACATAATTGTCCAGGCAATAAAACTACTGAAAAGGTATTGCTTTCTGGTATAAGAAATCATGTCATGCTTACCTTTCCTTAGGGCCAGAATGCCTACAAACTCTCAGTAACACAGCTGTTTATTTTATATATTACCCTAAGTATTAAAAAGTGATGTAACAGAGACAGGCTCTCAGGTGGCCCGGCTGGAGAAAAGGAGTTGTATGTGTCCTTTCAGCTGGTGGTAGTGGCTGGGTAGAAGCATCGGCGGCTGTATGACCACTAGGGTTTGTGGGATGGGTGCTGACATTTCTGAATCCAGGGAGCATGATTGCAAAGGAGACTCCAGGAGCAATACCAAGTTAGATATAGATTACCCACTCCGGGTCCTTTGCTGTGGAGTGTGTTCATTACCATCAGAGTACTGTGAATATATGCCTGATGTTGCTAAATGTAGACAGTGGTTAGAGAAGAATTTTCCAAATGAGTTCCCCAAACTTATAGTAGAAAATTCACCCAAACAAGAAGCTGGAATTAGTGAGGGTCAAGGACCAGCAGGAGAAGAGAAAGAGAAGAAAAAACAAAAGAAATGTGGAGCCCTAACCAGTTTGGCTCAGTGGATAGAGCGTCAGCCTGCGGACTGAAGGGTCCCAAGTTCGATTCTGGTCAAGGGCATGTACTTTGGTTGCGGGTACATCCCCAGTGGGGAGTGTGCAGGAGGCACTGATCGATGTTTCTCTCTCATTGATGTTTCTAACTCTCTATCCCTTTCCCTTCCTCTCTGTAAAAAATCAATAAAATATTTTTTTTTAAAAAAAGAAAGAAAGTGGAAGGGGTCAAATAAAACAAAAAAAGAAGTCCGTACCACAAAAGATTATGATAGCCAAAATCCCCAGAGCAAAGAAGAAATACGTAACAAGAGTGTGTGGTTTTGCAGCTTTTGAAATTGATCTTAAAGAAGCACAAAGATTTTTTGCTCAAAAATTCTCCTGTGGTGCCTCAGTGGCAGGGGAGGATGAGATCATCGTTCAGGGAGACTACAGACGACATCGTTGATGTCATTCAGGAAAAATGGTCAGAGGTGGATGATGAAAGCACTGCAGATCTTGGAGAAGTGAACAAGTGATTTTGAAAATTTGACTATATTTGATGGTCTGAACTGAGAGTTGATATGGCCAAAGTGGGAGCGGCCTTTTGAAAAAATAAAAATATTTATCCTACAGTAAAACTGTGGACTACCCTCGCCCTTGGCATTTTTACTGTTCTGTACAAGGCTGCTTGTGGGGTATTTTTTTGTTTGTTTGTTTGATTGACTGTCTTATTTTATTGCCAAAGTCTGATAAACAGGGGAGACTGTCATGCTTATGCATGAAATAGAATTTAGTCAAATAAAAAATTTTGGTCACTTGGTCCTGACTTCTCTTTCTGTCTTTTAAACTTTTTGTTTTTGGAAAAACACTGTAGACTTTTTGTGGGAAGCTTATTATGTGTGTCATTTTCCAAATGGTCATGATTAATCTGGTTTAAAGCTGAGTGACGTTTTAAAGAACTGTAATTGGGCTTCATCCCCAGGCATAATTATCTCCTTGCTTCTTCGGTGTGATAGTTCTGAGATGCCTGAGCATCTAGTAGATTTGTGGTTGAATGGGCTTCATTGTTACCAACCAAGTCCACTTTGTGGGCCCATAAACATACTGTTGGTTGGAGTTGTTCAAACTATTCTGAATATTATTCATCAAGTACATGACAAGCCTTAAAACCATCTGCATTGTTTGACCTAGTAAACTGCTTCTTTGACATTATCCTAAAGGTATGTCTTAGGTTCATTAAGATGTTACTCCTACTATCAAAAAATTGCAAATGATATAAATGAACAATTGGGAGATGGTTAAAGAAATGATGGTGCATCATATAGTAGATTATTACACTTATATTTTAAATATTTTCCAAGAATACTTGGAAACATGTTTAATGATGTTAAGTAGGGGCAGACCCCAAATCCGTTTTATACATTGTCATTATTTTGAGTGGAAAGCCAAATTACAGAGGCTGGGAGTTCTTGTTCTGGCTCTCTGAGTGTAAAATCCTGCTAACCAGTTGCAGATATTATAAACCCGTGTTCAATACATTGTCTTATCCGCAACTGAAACATATTTTTTCACAAGAGAAACTGACCATTTTAATGAATGCACTAAACAAATTTAAACTTTTGTTTTTATAAAGGTCTTAAGCCAAGTGCTACAAGTTGAAGACTGGTGGTATTTTAATTGCTATAGATTCCTTTAATAAATTTAGAACTTATTGTTTATTGCCATGCAAATTATAATCTTGAATGTTTTTATAAATAATTAAAATCTTAGAATGTGTAGTAAAGATGTAAATTAAAAAAAAGGAAATTCTTCATTAACTGTGAATTTTACTAAATATTATTATCTGATGAAGCAAATTTATCCATTCAGACTATGTGGTATGTGTTATGTATGCTGTTGATGCTGGAAGATGTCTGTATGCCTATATCAACACATGGGACTCTCTGTAAAGATTATTAATGTTCACAGTTCTTGGCAAATGCAGTTTCAATCCATATATAGCCAGCAGTGGATGTTACTGCAGGAAAATGCAGGATTAAAATTATCCTTGTGTAAAAAAAAAAGGATATAACAAATCATTTCATTATTTTTACTTTATATCATTAATTACCATTTTTGTTAGCATTGCTTAAGAATTAACTTCTCTGAAGTGAAACCTTAATGATTTATCTGCTCAAAACTATTCAATAGATTTGCATGTCCTGTAGGATAAATGTGAGATTCTTGGCTTGGCATACAATTCTCTTCAATAACTTGCCCATTTCTTTTTTGTCCATCATTTTCTACTTCTTTCCTAAAAACTTACACTCTAGAGAAACCTCAAAACTTATGGTTGCCAAGTATGTGTGTTCTCACATGTTTTAAGATATTGTACATGCCATTTTTTCCAAATGCTCTACTTTCTCCATGCATGTTACAAAGAAACATCTTCTGGCCTTCTCTGACTCCTCCACGTAGATCTATGAATGATTATTTATATGTGCTTTCACTGAATCTACTTTATGGCTCATATATAACATGTCTATCACATATATACATCCAATATAATAAAAGTGTAGTATGCAAATTGTCCTCTCTACCACAGTTCTGGGAGTTCGTCCAGGGATTGGTCCAGCCGGGAGAAGGGATGCAGGCCCTGGCTAATGGAGGTAGCAGACGGCTGAGGGAAGGGAGGGAGGGAGGCCCTGGTCAGCAGCAGCAGGAGGCCAGGGAAAAGGAGAAAGTATCTGGCAGTCACTAGGGATCCTAGCAGTGCAAGAATTTTGTGCACTGGGTCTCTAGTATATATACTTCAAAACTTGATAATCTAATCCACAGCATCTTGCTCAGTAAAATAGTATAGACATTAAAAAAGATGAGATGAGTTTTCATTAAAGAGACATAGATTAAAGTTAAAAATAAAATTTATTGTAAATGAATGACTTTGAGCATGGTAGTCTTACCTCTCTGGGTTTCAGTTTCCTCACTTGTAAGACCATAACTTCATTATAGGGTTGTAACTATTAAAAGCAATTACACATGTGATAATTAAAAAGAGTAACTGAAGTACCATCAAAGGAATGGTGGCATCAGAGATGCCCTTGAAATTTCACCAATTTTAATAGCTATAATTCAACAAAGCATTCTCTGATCAATACTCAGACATATCTGAAAGATCTGCTCATTGAAACGTCTAAAGTTGGGCAAAGTGGGAGTGAACTGGAGCAGCAAGAAGAGCAAATCTGAGATGAGCCAGAGATGCAGCTCTGCAGCTGGGAGCTTACAGTGGGAGGGGAGGAATTAGATTGTGGCTGGCATTCCCTTCCACTGGGAAGAGTAAAGAGATTCAGTGGACATTCCTGCAGGAGTGGGCTGTACAAGCTGTGACTGAGCCCATAGACCTGGGCAAGCATACAAATCCTTGCAACCATGGTCTGCATTTCAAACAGAGAAACAAAGCCATGGAACCTGGCTACCCTGTGACCACCCAGAGCTCACCTCCCTTTGCTTTCGATGCTGGGTTGTAGAAAACATTATCTGCAAACCTGAGAACTGATACTAGAGCATCATAATTTTCCCTAAGCAAAGGGTGCATGCTGTGACTGGTCCTATAGCCAGTGTGCAGGGTGTACCCTATAGATATCTGAGGTTGCCAACAACAAAGAAGCCAGCCAGGATACTTCAGAACCACATGCATGCATCTTTGCTACATTGATGGCAGCATCTGTCTGTGCAGGGCAGCAATGGAATTTTGCAGATTACAGAATAATCACTGATTGCATTTTCTTGTGGAGTTGGTTGCCTGGGATGGGTGTGACCTAAGAGCACAAACAAGGAAACCATCTACCCAAGGAACTAACTCTCCCAAAGAGATCTATATAGTTAGAGAAGTACAAGGGAACTAAAAAAATTGTGATTCAGCACCACCTACTACTACTACTAGTACTACTAGTACTACTAGTACTATTACTACTACTACTAAAATAGATCTCTTGGTATTAATATGCTAGAGAAATGCCACTTATACATAGATGCCCAGACAGAAAAGGAATTCATCAAATACCATGAATAATCCAGGAAGTGAGGCAGCTCAGAAAGAAAATGAAAAATCTTCAGGAAAAAAAAACAAAAAACAAAACACAAAAAATGTAAAAACATGTAAGTATGTGATAAAATAACTGAGAATTCAAAATTATAATTCTTTAAAAAACTCAGTGAAGTGCTAGAAAATATAGACAGCCAATTTAATGAACTCAAATGACAAATCAACAAACAAAACGAGTACTTTACCAAAGAGATTGAAACTTTAAAAAGGAAAGAAAAAGAAATTCTGGAGATGAAGAACTCAATAAAAGAGATAAAAAAATGAGCTAATAAGATTAGAAAATAGAACAGATAAGATGGAGGAAAGGATTGATGATATCAAAGAGAGAACTCTAGAAATGATGCAAAAGGAAGAAGGGAGAGACTTGAGCATAAATTAAAAAATAAAAGAACTCTACAAGAACTATCTAACTCCATCAGAAAGAATAGTATAAGAATAATAAACAGTCCTATCTAAGTAGTTCAGTTGGTTAGAGTATTGTCCTGATTTGACAAGATTGTGGGTCAACCAATAAATGCATAAATAAGCAGGTGGAACAACAAATCAATGTTTCTCTCTCTCTCTCTCTCTCTCTCTCTCTCTCTCTCTCTCTCTCTCTCTCTCTCTCCCCCTCCCTGTCTCTCTCTCTTTCTCTCATCAATAATTACTAGGTGTACTGGTTAATAATGTGGATTTTGTAATCAAAGACAACACAATAATTTCAAGAAAATCAAAAGTGCTTTATTCAAAGTAATGTCCATCACTAGCTACACATTTCCCCCATCTTTCCGGTAATTTGTGGATACAGTCCAAATATAACTTTTCTTGTTTTGAGGCAAACCATTCAGAGACCAAATTTTCTTTGTACATTTTGAAGTGCTGCTCAGAAAATGCATGCTCCATCAATCAGGACAAGTGGTAATCTGAAGGAGCAAGGTCTGGTGAATACAGCAGGTGGGTTCATACTTCCCAGGCAAGATCTTTTAATGTGTCTTTAACTGGTTTTGAAGTGTTTGATGGTACGTTATCATGAAGCAAAATTACTGGTCCTGTCTTCTGGCACATTCTGGTTGTTTCATGATCAAAGCGTGGCTCAAATTGATTATTTGTTGTTGGTAGCCATCAGTATGAATGTTTCATCTGAATTTAGAAGCTCAAAATACACCACGCCTTCCTGATCCCACCAAACGCGGGGCATGGTCTTCTTTCGGAAGCAATTTGGTCTTGTAGTCAATGTTGATTGTTGACCTAGTTCAACCTGTGATTTTGTGCATTTTGGATTCTCAAAATAAATCTACTTTTCATTGCCAATCATAAATCGATGCAAAAAAAGACTTTTTTTCATGCTGTTGAAGCAACATTTTACTGATGACTTTTCAGTTTTCCTTTTGTCTTTCATTCAGTTGATGTGGCACCCATTTTCCTTCCTTTAAAATATTTCCCATTGCTTGTAAAAGATCAGAAATTGTTTGAGCAACGTTTAATCTTTCTGCAAGTTGTTTTTGAGTTTGACACGCATCTTCATCCAATAACGCTGGTAATTGCTGGCTTTCAAACTTTTTCAGTTGACCTGTATATTCGTCTTTCATATCAAAACCATCACTTTTAAAGCATTTAAACCAGTGTTCAAAAGTATCTTGAGATGGAGCATGTTCACTGAAGTATATAATAACTTTCAGCAGCACTTTTTTCCAAAATAAAGTAATGAATTAAAACTTTCTATGAATGCTATTTTTTGGCACAAAATTTGACATTTTAACTGTAAAAATATTTATGATATTAACACCTTCAGCAAATCTGACATATTAGGTTTTGAAGTTTGCTGTCAATATAACAAAATAGCATACATATCAAATTTCATATATATCAACATATGTGTAACTCCATCTATTGAAAAAAATCCACATTATTAACTGGCACACCTAGAAAAATAATAATAAGCATAAAATAAAAAGAAAAGAAGAGAAGGGAACAGATTACCTATTCAAATTAATAGTTGATGAGAACTTCCAAACTAATGAAAACAGCTAGACTTTTAAATTGAAGAAATGAACAGAATACCTAACTATCACAAACAAAAAAGACCTTCTCCAAGGCACATTGTATAAAAACTTTGAACAAATACCAACAAAGAAAGAATTCTAAAGGCCAGGGAAAAAAGAAAGTAATCTAATCTAGTAAAAGAGTAATATTAAAATTGACCATTTCTATGGGATGCCTAAGCCATGACCACCAGCCAATCAGAGCAGATATATGCAAATTAACCCGGCCAAGATGGTGGCCGGCAGTCACGGAGCTGGAGTAAGCAGGAGGCTTCCGTTGCACCAGGAGTAAACTGTCTGCCGGCCAGCTGGGCTTCTCCCGGCTCAGGTAACATATTTGCAACATTGTTTTAATTATAGAAACCTCGAAGCTGAAGCAAACAGCAGGTTTCCATTGCACCAGCGATGGAGGAAACTGCCTGCCTAGAGTCTACTAAGACAACATTCTTTCAATTATAGAAGCCACGGAGCTGAAGCCAACAGGAGGCTTCATTATCTGTCTAGGCCTCGGCTTAAAGGAACAGTGTATCAATTATGGAAGATAAATAAACCCCAGAAACCTGCTTCCAGCCAGCCTTGCTGGGACATTGGGTCAATGGGAGCTGTGGGCAGCCTGAAAGCCTGAAAACAACCGTCAGGCCCGCACCCAAGCTGGCCACACACTAATGGGGTAAGGGACCCACTGGGGGGCTTGGCCAGGCTGCAAACAGCCATCAACCCCTCATCCAGGCTGGCCAGGCACCCCAGTAGGGACCCAAAACCTGAAGGGGCTGTGGGCAGCCTGAAAACACCCCTCAGCTCCTCACCCAGGTTTCCCAGGCACCCCAGTAGGGACCCAAAACATGAAGGGGCTGTGGGCAGCCTGAAAATGGCCCTAAGCCCATCACCCAGGCTGGCCACACCCCAATGGGGTGAGGGTCCACACTGGGGGGCTTGGCCATTCTGCAAACAGCTATCAGCCCCTCACCCAGGCTGACCAGGCACGCCAGCAGGTGGACATCCCCAGAGGGGTTCCAGACTGTGAGAGGGCACAGCCTGGCTGAGGGACATCCCAAGTGCACAAATGTTTGTGCACTGGGGCCCTAGTATATAAAGAAAATCCCATTAGATTATCATTGGATTACTCAGAAGAAACTCAGTAAGATAGAAGACAGTGAAACCAAATATTCAATCCACTGAAAGAAAGAAAAAATAGCCAAGAATAATATATCCAGCAAAGTTATTTTTTATATATGAAGAAGAAATAAAGCCTTTTCCAGACATACAAAAGCTGAGGGAATTTACCACCAAAAGACATCCATTGTAGGAAATACTTAAGAGGGTCATTCCACCTAAAACAAAGAACAAAAAGTCACAAAATTATGAGTAAGACCACCAACAAATTCACCACATAAATGGGGGTAATTTGTGACAACAAATACATAAAAGGGGAGGGTGTAAAGGTCTGAATTTGCAAAGGAGGATGGAGACCACATGCATCAAAAGAAAAAGGACCACTTCATATATAAAACTTTATTTTACATAAAACCTAATGCTAACCACACAAAACACAAAGTAAAACTGAAACACATCTAATCTAACCTAATAAAAGAGTAATATGTAAATTGACCCTCACTCTGTTACATCCACAAGCCATGCCCACCAACCAATCAGGAGCAAATATGCAAATTAACTCAACTGAGATGGTGGTGCCCAGTCCGTCTCAGCCCGGCAACTGAGGTAGCCAGGCCTGTTAGGTAGGCAGGTGGTGGGGGAGCCATCAACTATAGGAACCTAGGAAGGGGCGGAGCCTGCAGCCTAGGGCAGAGACCCCTGGCCAAGGAAGGGGCAGAGCTGGCCATCGCAGGGGTTTGGGGGTTCCCTGCCCAGGCCTGCATCCTAGGCCAGAGGCTACAGATGAGGTAGGGGTGGAGCTGGGATTGGATGGGCAGGGGTGGAGCCAGTCATGGGAGTGAACTACAGAGGAAACACCTTTTCTTAACGCTTATTGGCTAAGCTCCCTGTATGCCACTGGTAATATTCTTAGTAACTTGGGTAATAAGAATCCAAAAAGGCATTTAGAGTTTTTCCACCACACTCCTAGAGAAAAAAAAATGAAGGTCCACTGCTGGAGGGCTAAGAAATGTCATATCCTGCCGTAGCTGGTTTGGCTCAGTGCATAAAGCCTCAGCTTGCTGACTGCAGGGTCTGGGTTCAATTCTGACCAAGGGCATGTACCTAGGTTGCAGGCTTCTCCCTGGCCAGGGCCCAGGTCAGGGCTCATGCAAGAGGCAACCAATCGAAGTGTTCTTCTCACTTTGATGTTTCTCTCTGTCTTTCCCTTCTCTTCCACGTTCTCTAAAAATCAGTGGAAACATATTCTCAGGTGAGGATAAAAAAAAAGAAATGTCATATTCTATGAAAGACACATCTTGAAAATGCCTTAAGAAAGTTGTCATTTTTTCATGGTGAAGGAACTGGAGTCCGTGTTAATGAAAACACCTTGGTGGCTATGGTGACTGTCAGTGGCTGTAGCAGCAGAGTGATGGGGCTGGTGGCTTCCCCTGATTAGCCTGGTCACCTCCCACAAAGGGAGACCAGACTGTGGCTTAGGCCAGCTACCCATGGGGAGCATGCAGCGGGCCTAATCCATCATTAGGACACCCCCTGAGGGCTCCCAATATGTGAGAGGGGGCAGGCTGGGCTGAGGAACCCCCTCCCCTCAGTACATGAATTTCATGTACTAGGCCCCTAGTAGCTTAATAAAAAAGGATACAAAGAAAGTATGGAATACGACCAAACAAAAACAACAGTTATACACAGGATAATCTATATATATAAAACCCTAATATGCAAATAAACCAAAGGCAGAACAACTGAACAACTGGTCGCTATGATGCATGCTGACCACCAGGGGGCACACACAGAACATGGTGGGTGTTGGCAGCAGGTGGCAGAGTGTGGAATATGGTCAGTGTCATCCATGGCGAATGGTGGAGTAGTTGAGGGGGACGCCAGACCAAGGCGGGACACCAATCGCTGTCATCTGAGGGAGCCTTTGGTGGTTACTGAAAACTGTTTGCTCCTGCACACCACATTCCTGCCAGGCACTCACAACTGCTGCTGCGCTGTCCCTCTGGGACCTGCTGATTGCTCTGTGCTATCAGCAGGTGCCAGCAGAGGTTGCTGGCCTCAATCACTCCTCAGGGCTTCTCCATCTCCCCCTACTCTTGAGGGGCAATCAGGGATGGCAACCACTTCTCACACCCACTGCTGGTGATGGCCCTGCTCATACTTGCTGCCAGAGCTGGAGTTGCTGCTGGCACCTGCGGCTTGCACCTGCAGATGGAGCTGGTGCCAGTCAGCAGGTGCAAGAGGCGGCTGCCAACCTGATCACCCCTGAGGGCTTCTTCACTTCCCCCTGCTCCTGAGGGGCATTTGGGGCATCAGCTGCCACTCACACCCACTGCTGGTGCCTGGTGCCAGCCCTGATTGCTCGTGCTGTCAGAGGGTGTGAGCAGGTGCAAGCTGTGGCGTCGGGAACAGGGCTGCTGGAAGAGAAGGGACCAGAGACCATGGAGGGAGAGGCCAGGTGGGGGCACTGAGGATGGGACAGACACCCTTGTGCCCACTACAGCCTCCTGTGGTACAGTTCCTTTCAAGGTGTAATGGGCCCCTAGTCTACTCTATAAAAGCAAAATATTAAAATTAACCGTTTCTCCGAGACAGGGTAAGCCACGCCCACCAGCCAATCAGAGCAGCTGTATGCAAATTAGCCCAGCCAACATGGCGGCCGCCACTCACGGACCTGAGTAAACAGCCCTTTCCATTGAGGCAGGAGCGAAAGTGAAGCTGCGCCCACTCATCTCAGCTCCGATTAAACTGCCTCTAGCAAAACACAGCTTTGAAACATTTGAAACAATGTAACAATCATAGAATCCTCCGGAGCTGAAGGAAAGAGCAGCTC
>PVJC01005916.1:0-56955 GCA_004026665.1 Murina feae | reverse complement strand
TTAAATCACCTTGTTTACCCATATATTCAGAAAAAAATCACTTCTATTGTGGTAAGCAACCTGCTTCCTATTTAAAATGGTCTGGCCCTCTAGCAACTTCAGCGTGAAATTATAGCTAATTTGCCAACAAATGTCAGGTGGTCCTAATAATTTGGACACTCAGTGTACATATCCTATGTAATAAAAGCCTAACACGCAAATAGGCTGAATTACAGAATGACCAGTCAGTATGACTCGCACTGACCACCAAGGGCCAGATGCTCAACACAGGAGCTGCCCCTAGCCCGCAGGCCCCAGGCCAGCCAAGGCAGGTGCGAGTGAGGGATCCTGATCACCCCACAAGTCACCCCCACAGATTGGCCCTGATTTCCAGCCAAGCCTAGGGACCCTACCCATGCATGAATATTGTGCATCAGGCCTCTAGTGTGTGTGTGTGTGTGTGTGTTGATTTCAGAGAGGAAGGAAGAGGTTGAGAGAGATAGAAACATCAATGATAAGAATTAGTGATTGGTGCCCTAATCGGTTTGGCTCAGTGGATAGAGCATCAGCCTGTGGACTGAAAGGTCCCAGGTTCAATTCCGGTCAAGGGCATGTACCTTGGTTGCAGGCACATCCTCAGTGGTAGGTGTGCAGGAGGCAGCTGATCAATGTTTCTCTCTCATTGATGTTTCTACCTCTCTATCCCTCTCCCTTCCTCTCTGTAAAAAAATCAATAGAATATATTAACCAAAAAAAGAATTAGTGATTGGTTACCTCCTGCATGCCCCGCACTGGGGACCACACCCATAACTCAGGCATGTGCCCCTGACCAGGAATTGAACTGTGACTGCCTGGTTCATAGGTTGATGCTCAACCACTGAGCCATGCTGGCTGGGCAATTCCTGCCTCTTTTTGATAGCATTAGCTATCAAATGGGAAGTGATGCTGTACCTTATGATAGGCTGGCTATGGTCTCAGGGGAAGGAGAGCTAGAAATAAGAAGCCATCGGCATTTGGGTGAGTTTTGGAAATACAGTCTTGTTAGTTTCTGTGGCCACAAAGATAAGCGCACACATGAATGACTTAGCTAAATGTAGCTTAAAAGTTAGATTTACACCTGTGATGTTATATGCCAGAAAAGCAGTGAATTTCACACAGTGAGAATTCTAATCTTAGATCAGCCATGGAATTTCTGTGTGACCTTGGGAAAGTTCCTTTCTCCTCTCTGGGCTTCAAATTACCCATCAGTACAATGAAATGATTGCCTGAGATTTCTTCCATCTCTGTTTTTTGAGGTTCTCTTTTTCAGGAGCAATATGAGATGTGGTCAATTATGTTTTCCTTTAAGTTTTCCCCAGTGTTATTAAAACGGACAGGTCACCCTGCTTTAGTTTCTGGCCATAATCGTTCTTCCACAGCCCCCTGTCGGCTGTCAGCCCCAGTCACTCCCTCCAGCACTGTCTGGTTGATTACATTTTCTCTCTTCTCTAGTATGTTCTCAAACCCTTCCTGGCAGAATGAGTGTGGGAGCTGGGAAGAGCATCTTGTCTCAGTATTTATTGTCTACCAGACACAGTAAATCCATCCCATCTTGCAAAGTGATAGAGTGCCGTGACCTGCACAGCTAGGGTTCAGGATCTGAAGGAGGGGCCAACGCACAAATGAAAATACTATAAAAGAAATTATGAAGCCCTGTCTGGTTTGGCTCAGTGGATAAAGCATCGGCCTGAGGACTCAGGGGTCCCGGGTTCGATTCCAGTCAGGGGCATGTGCCTTGGTTGCGGGCGCATCCCCAGTGGGGAGTGTGCAGGAGGCAGTTGGTCGGTGTTTCTCTCTCATCGATGTTTCTGACTCTCTATCCCTCTCTCTTCCTCTCTGTGAAAAATCAATAAAATATATATTTAAAAAAAAAAGAAAAAAAATTATGAATTTAGAAGGCATGGGGGCCAGGTGGAGACCTCTCTCTTAGAGAGGCACACTTAAACCTGGCTTTATTCACTTTTTATTCAGTTTTAGGTACACATCTTGCCCTCAGTAAAAACCATCTCTAAGGTCAATAAAGATCATTAAGGTTCAGTAAATATTTACTGTGAGGCTATTAAGTCAGGAAAATGCTTTGAGCCACCACCGCTATCTCAACAGAACAACGGTGCTTGGTGTTCCTTGGTGTACTCGCAAAATAATATTGACAGTGGGTGGCTTCCTGCAATAGAGGAATCCTGAACGCAATCTCATTTTGCATTTACTGAGTAGGTATCCATGGAGAAAGGTGGTACATTGGACCTAATGATGACTATGAGGTCTCCTGGCATGAATTAAACACACACACACACACACACACACACAGCTTCAAAGCCCAGACAAAGCTTGTAAAAATGGATTCTGTCTCTAGATGGTCAAGAACATGCTATAGTCAGTCCTTGGATCCACACATTCAAACAAGCATCCTGCTGTGGGAAAGTATCATTAGTGTGAGTATCATTGGGGTCATTGTTGTATCATCATCATCACCACTACCACCATCACCACCATCATGGTAGTGGGAGCACCATCTCAACCAACAGATATTATTTGAGCTTTGACTATGTTCTAGGCATGCTGGGGAGAAGAGAGGTGAAAAAGAAACAGAAATCAAGTTACCAAATCAGTGAACATGAAGAGTGTAATGAGTGATGAGAAGGAAATAATCAGGGTGATGTGCTAGAGCAACAGTTCTCAAACCTGTGAGCCGTGACTCCTTTGGCGGTCAAAAGACCCTTTCACAGGGGTCGCCTAAGACCATCCTGCATATCAGATATTTATGTTACAATTCATAACAGTAGCAACATTACAGTGATGAAGTAGCAATGGAAATAATTTCATGGTTGGGTCACCACATGAGGAACTGTATTTCAAGGGCCTGTATTTAGAAGGTTGAGAACCACTGTGCTAGAGGGTTCCGGGAGTTGTGGGAGTGGAGGAGGCTCTGTGTTAGTTTGGATGGTCAGAGAAGGCTTCTCCGAGGAGGTGGAGTAGGAGCTGAGACCCAATCAGGTTGCTGGGGAAGGCAGAGGTATGACTGATACTGGAGGTAGGTTTGGTTTGAAGAACAAAAGCCAAGTACATATGGGAAAGAGGTAGCAAGGAGTGAAGTGACTGGAGGTGAGGTTCGAGAGGCGGGCATGTTGGGCCTTGGGGGTCTCTGGAAGATTTTAAGTAGAGGAGTGACGTGATCTGTGATTTTAGAGGGCTGCTCTGGCAGCTTTGTGGAGCATGGGTGGATTGGTGAGGTGCCATGACTTGGAAAAGGAGAAACTAGTCACCTCAGGCTCCTCCCTCACCTTCCTGGCACAGGCAATCAGTTGCCATGTCTGAGGGCTCTGGGAGCTGGGTGGGGGCTTGAACCAGGGTAGGGTCAGTAGAGAAGTGCTTGAATCAAGAACTTCATTGAACAGCCCTGGCCTATGTGGCTCAGTTGGTTGAGTGTCATCCCATGCACCAAAAGGTCGCTGTTTCGATTCCCGACAGGACACATATCGGGGTTGTGGGCTCCATCCCCAGTAGGGGGCATGCAGGAGGCAGCTGATGGATGTTTCTCTCTCACAGGGATGTTTCTCTCTCCCTTTCACTCTCCCTTCCTCTCTCTCTAAAAAGTAAAAATAAACAAACAAACAAACAAACAAACAAACAAATAAATAAATGTAACAAATGAGCTCCTACAGTGTTCTAAGATTAGGGAGCCAGAGAAGAATAGGACAAAAGCCCTTGCCCTCCTAGGGCTAACATCCCAGACGGGACAGAGACAGACAAGTGGACAGATGTATGCTGTATTATTTTAGATAGCACAGAGATGGCATACATTTAGATAGTGTAAATACTGTGAAGATGATAAAGCAGGACAGGAGGGGGATCACGAGTGACAAAGCCATTTGAGATAGAGGTGGTCAAGGATGAATTAGATGAGATGGATGTGGGGAGGGAAAGGGAGGTGGGAAGAAGAGGTTTGGGGGTTTGGCTTGAGCTTTGGGGTCAATGGTAGCGCCACGTCCCAAGCAGGAGGAGCACGGGGAGTACACCAGTGAGACATCAGGGCTCTGCCTTGGCCTTGTTGATCTCCAGGGCCATGCTGTCCTCAGATTGGTGATGCAACTCATGCTTTGTCATAGGAGCCAGCTTGTGTGAGCAGTTGACAGTTTGCATCTGAGAGGCCCCCAGCTTGGTTGTCGCATACTTCCGCCCTGCTCAGGAATGGGTCCTCCCAGACATTTCCTTATGTGGCCAGGAAGGAGCCTCTCTCCAGAGCTGTGTCCTGCCTGCTGACTCCCATCTCCTGGCACTTTAACCTCAACAAGCCCATACCTCCCATCCTCCACCTCCTCGCATCCCTCTTCTCTCGCCTAAAAGCCCTGCCCCGCTCGTGGTACCAGCATCCACCCACTCACCCAAAGAAAAGTTGGGAGTCATCCTGGACTCCTCTCACCCCCTCACAGCCCACATCCAGGCCACCAAGACCTTTTGCTGTTACCTCATGTCTGGTCCTTCCTGTCCAACCTCATTACTCTCACCTGAGCACTAGCCTCTGAATCTCACATTTATATTTGCAAAGGCCCTTTTTGCCTCTTAGCTGGCTTTTCCCCATTCACCTCCTTATCAACGCCACAGTGAGTTTTCTTTCTTTTTTTGAAACTTTCTTTTTTTTTTTTTTAATACATTTTATTGATTTTTTACAGAGAGGAAGGGAGAGGGATAGAGAGGTAGAAATATCAATGAGAGAGAAACATCAATCAGTTGCCTCCTGCACACCTCTCACTGGGGATTGCCTGCAACTAAGGTACATGCCCTTGACTGGAATTGAACCTGGGACCTTTCAGTCCACAGGCTGATGCTCTATCCACTGAGCCAAACCAGTTAGGGCCAGAGTGAGTTTTCTTAAAAGAAAATCAAACTATTATTTCCAGGGCTTAGATCCATGCCTCTCCTCCACATTGTCTTCAGGATTAAATCCCAGCTTTTAGTTTAGGATATAAGAGCCATTGTGATTGGCGACTGTGAACTGCATCTCTTGCATCTACATACCCTTCATTATATGCTCCAATAAGACCAAAACTGCTTATAGCAAACCGAGGGCATGCTATGCCTGATGACTTCACCCCTTTTACATGAGTAAAGCTCCCTTCTTGAGCTCCCATTGAACTCCTAGTCATACCTTAAAACGCAACCCAGAAATTTTCTTCTCCAGAAAACTTCCTTCCCTCTATGCTATTTCTGGCCTGTGTACATACTTCTTTGCCACTCATCACATACTAATGTTGTGGTCTGTTTACTTGCCGGTCCCCTTCAATACCAGAGAATCCTAGTTTTTTGAAAACTAGGATTGTGACTAATTCTGACTGGTATCTCCAAACCTATCTGGGTCTGGCCCCGAATGGTGGCTCACAAATAATTAAATTGGATGCATTTGGATCCAAGTCCTTCAGAAGCAACCTTGAAATTATCATCCTTCTAGAAGCTTACAGCAACCAATAATTATTGACAACAAAGGCAGTTTAGTTGGTGCTTTATGGGGGTAGTATTTAAGAGAGTATGACCTGGGAGCCTGCTGGAGGCTAGGAACAGTAATTAGCATAATAAATGCGAGAAGTTTGACCGAAGGCTGATGGACATCTTCAACAGGATTGAAGATCTGCATATTATTACCTGCTGCCAAACGGCTGAGGGCAGTTCCTTAACCTGGTAATCCTTTATTGTTTACCAAACCTTACCTTCTATATGTACATCTGCTTTGCTAAAGGACAAAATGTATTAATAAAAAGCCATGGGTCTGGAGATTCAGGGAGCCACCCCGCTAGAGGGTGAAGCCTCCGCAGGGTTCCCCCAAATGCCTTCTGTTTAATTAAGCCGTGGAAGAATTAAAACTGAGCCAAATGAAAAGTTCATCAGGCTTTATTGGGAGCAAACGGGTGAGTTCACGAACCAGGAAAGGGAGAGGGGCCGGTGGAGCTGTGCCCGAACCGAACTGGGCTGCATTTTTTTTTTTTAATCTTTATTGTTCAGATTATTACAGTTGTTCCTCTTTTTTCCCCCATAGCTCCCCTCCTCCCAGTTCCTACTCCACCTTCTGTCTTTGCTCCCCCACTGTCCTCATCCATAGGTGTACAATTATTGTCCATTCTCTTCACGCACCCCCAACACCCTTAACCCCCAAAAATTGTCCATCTACTCCATTTCTATGCCTCTGATTCTATTCTGTTCACCAGTTTATTCTGTTCATCAGATTTTTTATTCACTTGATTCTTAGATTCACTCATTGATATATATTTGTTTTTCATAATTTTTACTTTCCTTTTTCTTCTTCCTCATTCTCAAAGGATATCTTTCAGCATTTCATATAATACTGGTTGGGTGGTGATGAACTCTTTTAGCTTTTCCTTGTCTGTGAAGCTCTTTATCCGACCCTCAATTCTGAACAATAGCTTTGCTGGGTAAAGTAATCTTGGTTGTAGGTTCTTGCTATTCATCACTTTGAATATTTCTTGCCATTCCCTTCTGGCCTGCAAAGTTTCTGTTGAGAAATCAGCTGACAATCGTATGGGTGCCCCCTTGTAGGTGACTAACTGCTTTTCTCGTGCAACTTTTAAGATTCTCTCCTTGTCTTTTGCTCTTGGCATTTTAATTATGATATGTCTTGGTGTGGTCCTCCTTCGGTTTCTTTTGTTTGGGGTTCTCTGTGCTTCCTGGACTTGTAAGTCTATTTCTTTCACCAGGTGGGGGAAGTTTTCTGTCATTATTTCTTCAAATAGGTTTTCAATATCTTGCTCTTTCTCTTCTTCTGGCATCCCTATAATTCTGATGTTGGTGCGCTTGAAGTTGTCCCAGAGACTCCTTACACTATCTTCATACTTTTTGAACCTTTTTCTTTTTTTCTTTTTTCTTTTTGCTTTTCCGGCTGGGTGGGTTTTGCTTCTTCATATTTCATATCTTTGACTTGATTCTTGCAATCCTCTTGTCTGCTGTTGGATCTCTGTATATTATTCTTTATTTCAGTCAGTGTATGCTTAATTTCTAGTTGGTCCTTTATCATATCCTTGATGGTCTCATTAGATTCATTGAGGATCTCACTAAATTAATTGGCGGTCTCTAGAAAATTCTTGAAAAACCTAATAATCATGGTTTTGAACTCTATATCCTGTCGTTTTCTTTTCTCCATTTCTGTCATTTGTGACCTGTTTCTTTGTCTCCGCATTTTGGCTGCTTCCCTTTCTGAGTTAGGTGATTACTGAGAGGAATTAACCTCTAAGCCACTTGTTTATGAGAGTCAGCTGTGTCTACAGTGGGAGAACTTCTGTGCTGGAGACACCCTTCTGGGGCAAGAGTTGTTTCAGTGGGGCTTTTGTGCTCACTGCATCTGCCCCGAGTGTGTTCCTTGTGGATCTGAGTTTTGTGTAGTATGGTCCCTCTCTTGCCACTGGGTGAGGCTGTCTCTTGTATCTTTAAGGAGGTGTTGATTTAGCCTTTGCCTTAGGCTACTCAGTCTTTTATATGCAAAAGCCTCTGACGGCAGCTTGGGAGGGGCGGGGCCTCGGGGAGTTTACAGGGCAGGGCGGAGCAAATAGCTATGGCGCTTCTCAGCCCTGCGCTAAGAGACACTGGGTCTCTTGTGTCCCACGGTAATTGCTGTAAGCAACGCTGAGAGAAACCCGCTTTGGATTTCCTCCCAGTGCCAGTCAGTCCCCCTTCTCCGGGTGTCTGGGTCCTCAGAAACTCGCCTGGAACTGGAGTTCAGAGCCGCTGGGAACTTGTGGCTCTCTCTGTTTTGGAAAAGAACCGCGTCCTCCGGCGCCAACCCTCTCCCCGAGCCCTTTGTGCGCACCTCCATACCTCTGTACTTTGCTTCCGCCGCTCCTCCGAGTCTCAGATTCTTTCTAGTTGTAGAATTTTCACTCAGCCAGCCTTCCTGTGGTTGTGAGTGGTGTCCGTGTTTTCTTTTCGTGGATATTCTGAAATAGTTGTTCACGGCTGCATTTACGGTGTTTACCGTATGCCGCCATCTTGCTGTCTCCTGGGCTGCATTTTTAAGGCCTGGGGCGGGTAAGGGAGGAGAGGGGTTTGGTAGGAGGAAGTGGTCCTTGGAACTATGGAGCTTCCCCCCAGGCGTTGCTGGCGCCAGGGGCTATGGATGAGCAAGCAGTTTCAGGATAATTCATCATTGTTGCCGTTTTATGGTCAGGGCTTAAGGTCAGGGATCTGGGGTGGGGATGATCTGTGTCTCCCTCAGCCAGGTGAATGCTTGGACAGCTTGGACACCTTCCAAATTTATATTTCTTGTCTAGTCTCTCTTCATTTATGCACAGCCCTTCTCCAGATTCCTGAACCCTTTGCTGCGAAGAGACTGTGGCAGGAGCCATCATGCATTTCCTAATGCCGTGTTTATCCAGGGGCAGCTCGAATTACAGCCAGCCTCTCCTGGGCTTGGCACACTCTTGAGAGTGTATTGAAAGGGCGGTGACTGATTCAAACCCCCCTTTTCAAACTGGCCAATAGGGATGCAGAGGAAATGCTAACTGCTAACTGCATCCTGCCCCCTGTGCAACCAAACCCTGGCCCTTCCCTCGACCAATCAACAGGGGACACACACGTTACCCCACCCACTACTTCCAGACCCCCTATAAAACCTTTGTTCTCCTGAAACTCGCTCTCTCTCTCTCTCTCTCTCCCCCCCCCCGCCCTACTGCTGCGTGGGTGAGTGTGGGTGAGTGTGGGTGGGATTGAGCTGGAGCTAGCTCGAATAAAGGCTCTTTGCTTTTGCATTGGACTTGGGCTCATTGGAGGTCTTTGGGGATCACGAAATCTGGGCATAACAGTATTTATCAGGGCCCTGACCAGGTTAGAGTAGAGTGAGCATAGTTTCCTCCAGAGAGGCTGGGAGTGAGAAGTAGAAAACTCTGCCTGTTTTCTATATTCTCTCAAATTTGCCCCAAACTCCCCAAATTTCCTTTTTTAGTTGTGTTCTCTCATTTGCATTTTACAGATTGGCCAGATCCTCACGTTCATTAAGGAATATTTTCTGCTTTTCACATTACAGGAGACATCAGTGTCACCAAACCTTCTAGCACCCACAAGGGTCCCCTTTCCACGAGCTTCTAATAGCATTTCCCTCACTTTCCTTTAAGAGTCAGTCCCTCACAATCCTTTAGACTTTCACTAACTTGCTCTTGGAGGCCTTCCGGCCTTCTGTCTGCTGCTCAAACACAGGATGACTGTGATATTGTGATTTAGACGTTGGAATAGGGAGCAGAATTGTAAGGCTGCCACATGTTTCAGTTTCTGTTATAGCAGCAACCCATCTCAAGAACTCCACTTTCATCAACAACACTTGTGCTTGAAAAGACTTTCCAGTGTTTACAGCACCTTGGAGCACCCTTCACATTGTTAGATGGGATGCTGTCCAAGTCATGAATCACTTCATAAAGCCAATTAGTAGATCTTCACATTTACTTGGTTGAATTTTGCTCTTTAACAGCTATAAATCACCCCAAATACGTGGCTTGAAATAAGAATAATTTTATTTTGTGGCTCATGGTCTGTAGGCTTGACAAGGCTCATTTAGCCAGGGCTCATTCAGAGGGCCTCGTGAGATGGCCCTTGTTTGGCTGGGGCCACAATCATTGTGAAGGTCAGCGTAGGCTCCACCAGTGTAATCCCTCCTCTGGGGATGCGTGACAGACTGAGCTGGTTGCCTAAGAGCCACGCTGAGGGGCCGTGGGCACTTTCTGAGTCAAAGTGGAGCTGGGACTGCTGTACTGGACCATAGAGACGATGGTTAACCAGAGCAGGCCCCCGAGCTACAGAGAGGTCAGAGAGCAGGGCATTCTGGTTCCTGGTGCTTTCCCAGCTCTAGTTTGGACCATGCTTTGTTTCCAAAACCCCTCTGCTTTCTCAGCGTAAACTCCTCTTTTCCCTGGAAAAGCTCCTGAAACACAGAAACAGACAAACAAAGGGCCCCAAACACAGTTGCTTTTCCGGCGCGTCCACCTAGACCGCTTCGGGCACTAACAGTGTTGTCCGGGAGAGTTGTCCGGGAGAGATTTCTCTTCCTGGCACATGCAACGTGTCACCTTGACCAGAATCCCGGAAGGTTCTTCGCAAGGAGTGGTAGGAAGAAGTGAGCATGTAGTGCAGGGCCACTGACTCCTGCGTTCATTTATTTATATCCATTGTTATTATTTTTTAAAGATATATTCTTATTGATTTCAAAGAGGAATGGAGAGGGAATGAGAGCTAGAAACATCAATGATGAGAGAGAGTCATTGATCAGCTGCCTCCTGCACACCCTCAACTGGGAATTGAGCCCGCAACCTGGGCAGTGTGCCCTTGACCAGAATTAAACCTGGGACCCTTCAACCTGCAGGCTGACGCTCTGTCCACTGAGCCCAACCAACGAGGACAGTGGTTCTCAACCTGTGGGTCGTGACCCCTTTGGTGGTCGAAAGACCCTTTCACAGGAGTCACCTAAGACCATCCTGCATATCAGATATTTACGTTATGATTCATAACAGTAGCAACATTACAGTTATGAAGTAGCAACGAAAATAATCTTATGGTTGGGTCACAACATGAGGAACTGTATTTAAGGGGCCAGAAGGTTGAGAACCACTGAACTAGGGCTATTCCCATGATTAATTCAAGTTAAGTCTCTCTTGAACTTTTGTTAGGTGTCAACTTCTGTTAGGCATGAGGTACTAGGTTGACTGGACACAAGATCAAGTGAGAATCACCCAGGGCCAAGGTCAGTTTCTTTGCCAGTTAGTGGTTTCGTGAAGTCCTCACTTAATTGGGGGTTCCATTTTCTCACCTGGGAAATGGGCCTCACTTTGTGGAGTTGGGTGTGAAGACTAAATAGTACATGTGTATGTGTAGCTCATATGGCACACGAAAAGCCCTTAAATTAAGGTGATCAGACGTCCCGCTTTTGGCGGGACAGTCCGGATTTTTAACAATTTGTCCTGCGTCCCGCGACGTTTTAAAAAAGTCCCGATTACTCTTTGTAATATTTTAAGTAATAATAAAAAAGAAAAGAAAAGAAAAAAAAAATACTCCCCCTTCCCCCCACATCAATGGTGTACCTCTTTAAATCTGGTCACCTTACCTTAAATATTTGAGGTTTTTTTTCTTCTTCCTTGTTCTCTTACATCACAGTTGAATTTTGGGGCTGTATAAGTCTTCATGTGGAAGGCTGTCCTGGGCACTCTGGGATGTTTAGCAATATCTCTGGCCTCTACCCACAAGATGGTAGTAACACTCCTGTTGACCCCACATTGGGAGAACCAAAAATGTCTTCCCACATTGCCACATGGGCCCCAGGGGTGGAGACAGGGTGGGGAAAATTGCTCACAGCTGCAAAACACCACTTTAGATAAAAGGCAAAGGCCCAATAGCCACCTCTGCCTTTGATTTCCCAATCTGCCTGACCCCCTTTCACTGAGTTTTTGCATCCAAAACTCAGTGGCATCAGGAGGAAAGTAGACACCAATACCAAGCTGGTAGCGCTGGTGTTCCAGAAAGGAAAATCTGCATGACCCCTTCCCTCCTTCTTTCTCCGGGAGTCAAGTCCAGTCCTGCCTGTTTAATTGGCTCTAGTGACTTCAGAAGGAGGCAGGTCTGTTGCCCCACCATAGCACTGGCATGAAAAACAGGCTTGACCAGGTCTGACAGTGCAGAGAAATCGGAGCCTTTACCCCTTGCTGCTCACCCCAGTCTGAGGTCATGGCTCTAGTGACTCACAACTGGAACGTACTTGACATGGCCTGAGGGAGAGGAAGGGGGTTCTGTTTCCAGCAGTTGCTTCAGGATTTCTCAACAGAGAGCCCAGGGCAGAGCAAACTGATTGTGTAGAAAACTGAATTTGCTTGGCACGACTGATTTATCCAGAGGTTGTGTTGCATAACTATAAAAATATCTTCTACACTTGATGTAAGTTTGAGTCAGCTGTTTATGTTAAATGTCATAGTGATAATGATAATGGCTTCATTAGGGTGAGGGCTTTTTCTTTTTCATTTTTTATTGATTTCAGAGTGGAGGAGAGAGGGAGAGAGAGATTAGAAACAATGACGAGAGAGAATCATTGATCAGTCGCCTCCTGCACATCCCACAATGGGGATGGAGCCCGAAACCTGGGCATATGCCCTGACCTGGGATTGAACTGTGACCCCCCTGGTTCATAAGTCATCACTCAACCTCTGAGCCATGCCTGTAGGGCTTTTTCTTGACATTCTCCTATTTGAGCCCACGAACTAGGACTGGCCTGGCTCTCTGATATCTGTCTCCCCACATTCTCCCTTGATCATTCACTGGCCTTTTGCTGTTTTCTTAGACACTAATGTCCCTCAGGCCTTTGCACCTGGAAGGCATAGTGGAGCACCAAGTGTGATGGAGGGGATGAGCAAAGTCACAGTGTCTGTAACTTCAGTGTTGAAAGTATTTAGTACTGCTTCCCGGTAACCAACAAAATGGCCCAGAGGTGTCCTTTACGATAAACAGACCAAGGAACTTAAAGTACCTGCTCAGGATTGATGCTACGAAGCATTATCAAGAATGTGATAAACATCATTGCCTTGGATTCCTTTCCTTTAGAGCAACTGCTAGAAAACACATTGGGGGCTTTGGAGGCAGGCAGACCTGGGTTCCAATCCTTGCTGTCACTAACTGCCCTTGGAAACTTGGGCAGGTTCTGAGTCTCTGTCTTATCTGTGAAATGGAAATGAAAGATTTAACCCGACCCAAAACCAATAAGTTGACCAAGACAAGCAGGGTAAAAGCAAAAGATCACGTTTATTGATTGCTCTCGGGTGAGGTTCCTCGGTCTAGGGGAACCGGGCTGGGGAAGTCACAGACACACAAACCAGGCAAAACTTCTTTATGCTGCTGTTGGACCGATCAGGTTTGTCTGCGGTATTGTGGGGGATGATTTATGTTTACTTTGGCCATCCTGAGAAATTCCAGGTGTTTTTACGGGGCCAGTTTTATCACAGCAGCAGTTTGGCCTTGGGCTGTTTATTTGGCTCAGCAGGAGGAGTCTTGAAGGTCCCTGTCTGTCCAGCCCCCAGACCTTATAGGAAATAATAAAATCTACTTCATAGACTTTTAAAATATCCCTGTGAATAGAGGATACTTCATAAACGGTAGCTAGTTTTTATCATAATATGGTTTTCACCAATGATTTAAACCCAGATTTGATTTTTTTTCTTAATTGGTACATTTATTAAAAATATAGACTAATGGTCCTGTGCTTAAATGTTGTGGATGTGTGCTGGCTTCCATAAAACATAACTAGTCATAAGGAGCTCTTCGGTAGACTCCTGACAGAAGTAAAAAGGTCACTAGAAATCACTGACAAGACAGGGTCACTACAGACATAATTCCCTTCTGTAATTAATGATTGCTAGAAAATGGAGTTTGACATTATTTACAATTATACCAACATTCACGGAGGCTGGGTATCACAGGCATAAGAAACGTGTTTCCATGTTTCCCAAGTAGTTTCTGTTTTAGCTACGAAGGTCAGTTACCACAACTGAACTTGTTCTTAACAAGTAGAAATTCTATGTCCATTCAACCAGAGCCTCTTACATCTTTCTGGGCCTATTCATTTGCAGAGTAGAAACTGTAACCAGGTTCTTCATATCATGCATTCACATGTCATGTGTAATCTTTATATGCTGTCCAATTTCTTTAAGATGAAAGGAGCTGAATCGTCCCTGCTTCTCCATGCAGACCTGACAGCCATATACAAGGAGCAACGAAGAGCACTGAACCAAGAACCAGACGGGGGGCAAGTCACTTCTGAGATTCCCATTGACTTGCAGCAGGGCTACATAGAGGAGGAAGTTCCGTATGGAGATCACATCCTCGTGCATCTTCCGTTTCATCTCCTCGGGGTCCAGCTTCGGCGCGAGGCCCTCGATACGGAACATTGCGGCTCTGCCTCACCGGCTTCCACCAGCTGTGCTTGGCTCTTCCCAGCTGTAGCCTTGCGCCCGGAAGTAGGCTCCCCAAAATTTGATTTTTTTAAAGAAATCACTAACCTGTACAGAAGCATCTATCCTATATAATAAAAGCCTAATATGCTAAGTGTCTGGTCTTCCAGTTGGCCATTTAACCAAGCAAAGCATAATATGCTAATGATATGCTAAGGCTGCTGAACTGCTTGCTGTGATGTGCACTGACCACCAAGGGGCAGATACTCCGACTGGTAGGTTAGCTTGCTGCTGGGGTCCAGCTGATCGGGACTGAGTGAGATGGGATAGACATGCCCTGGAGCCCTCCTGCAGTCTCTCCCCAGCTGGCCAACCTCCTGCATCCCTCCCAGATCCTGACTTGTGCACTGGTGGGGTCCCTCGGCCTGGCCTGCACCCTCTCACAATCCGGGACCCCTTGGGGGATGTTGAAGAGCCAGTTTCGGCCCCATCCCTCAGGCCAGGCCAAGGGACCCCACTGGTGCGTGCTTAGGGAGGGGTTCCCAAATGAAAATGGGGAGCCCATGATTGTCTTTGTCTAAGGGTTTATAGACAGCTCTGGAAGCTTCTTTGTCTGTTCATTCTCCTTTCTAATTGTCCCTCGTGCTTTTCCCAATTGGCCCCTGTCCCCCTGTCCCCTGCATGGTATCAAAGTTTTAAAGCTCACCGGTGCCCGGCCGCCCTTCCTCCCCTGTAAACAGTCAGCTTGGAGGTGTCACTGCCAGTCATGCAAGCGTTCCTCTACCATGGGCCCCCTTTCCCCTGCCTGCTTTTCCTGTCTCTAAAATCTTCTCAATGGGAACCCCTTGCCGTGCCCCCGTGCATGGAAGTTGGGTTCACGCAGGCCCTTTTAACCAGGTAACTTGTCCAGGCTCCACGTAGATTTTTATCTGTGCAGTTCCTTTTCTGCAGACCTTGGGGTGGCTAGTGGTGGCCTTTAGATCTTGGTGTTCCTCATGCTCCGAGGCCACAGGCTCCCCAGGATGCCCAGGGCTAGGGAGCTGAGGGGTGAGCTCTGCCCCTCCCCTCACTCACAAGCCCACTGGGAGCGCTCACTTGCTGCATCGCCATCTCTGGCACCACCTCCCGGGATGGCCTTCCGGAGGGCAGATGCTATGGCCATGCTTCCTCCTGCTTCCATTTCCCAGGGTTGTGCCCCACCCCCATGTCCCAGTTCTTCAGAGTGGCCTCCTCCCAGCTATGCTGGCCTGTCCTCTCAATTATATCATCTGCTGTTGTTCTAAGTTGATTTGCTGGTTGACACACAGTCAGAGGTTAAAGGTTAAGTTCCAGGAGAACAAGCACTTGGCCCTGACTGTCCTGGGGGGAGTGAGGGCGGTTTTCAGTGCCAAGGCCTCACCTTGCAGGTAGCAGAGGTCCCAGAGATGCCGATGGAAGGAATGAACCGAGGAGGATGTTTAATCAGGCGTCCAAGTGCCCATGAGTCTCCTCCGAACGGAGGGGCCTCCTCCCCCTGATCCCCGTCAGAAGGTCCTGGACTAGGCCTGCCTCGCCTCGCCTCGCAGACCCAGGCCATGGCGTCTCAGCTCCCATGTCTGGGAATCTGTTCCCATTTCATGGCCCAAAAAGCCAATTTTTTTCACTAACTCCACCACATACTTAACCCAAACTTCAACCATGCAGCAATCTTTCTCCCAGGGAATGTGAAGGTCAGGAATAAAAAGAAAACACGGCACAGAGCAGGGCTGACCTATGGTATCACAAGAGCGTCGAGAGCTTGCCTGTGACCCATCCGTTTATTTCAGTGACATCAGAATATGACAGTCTGTTGGGAAAAGCACATTCTTTCATTCATATTGGGGAAGTGGCACTATAACATTGTTTTAAAAACATCTCAATATCTTTCCTCTTAGAACCTATAGTTGAGTTAGAAAAATAGGCTTTGCCAAATGCCCATTTCTATCTTCCTTGGTCCTGGCCAGCTGGCACCTCTCATCAGCTTTCCCCAGGTGCTCCGTTGGCATCGTCTAAGCCAGAATGGAAATGTGGGCAAGTGCACCAGCCCAGCCTCCTATCCGTCGCGTGCACCGGAGCTGGCTGGGGGGCTGGGTGCAGGTGCGTTCCTGACACCTAGCAACTGTTCTGGGGCTGTCTCAGGCCTCACTCTGCCTGGGTCCCACTGGGGAGGCACCTGGCTCTATTCCTGCCTCTGGATTTAAGTTGCCAGATGACTCTGGTCTCAGATCTGGACACTCCACTCTCTGATTCTCGGTTTTTCCACTCACCTGGGACCCCACAGACTCCTTTGGCTCTGATATCGGGGGACCTTGTGAGCTTTTGAGGGGCAGACCTGTTGACCTAGGGATTCTGCTCCTGGCAAAGGCAGTGGTGACTGCTCAGCCTCTGGGTTCATCTGGTGGTAGATTTGTCTGGGGTGAAGGACAAGGTTAGCATCCCTGTCCAGCCGCACTAGGCTCCCCTGGAGGATTTTCTCCTTCGCTGGCCCTGGGACCTCACCTCCTTTCCTCACCCCTCTCCTCCTTGTCCTCCTCTATCTGACGTGTCAGACTGGAGTTCCTGCCTATGAGACTGGAAAGGCAAAGCCGGCTTCACAGAGGACCTATTGGCACATCAATAATAGCAACAACAACTGTAATAATAACCACAGCGTCTTACATGCAAGGTTTTTTAGTTTACACTTTACAAGCGCTTTTAAGTCCATCATCTCATCAGTCGCGTGAGGGCCCCTCAGTGTAGCCAGGAGGAGGGCCCTCCCTTCCTTTTCCCTGAGTCCTTTAGAGGGGGCAGACAGGGCCCGAGCCCCCTCTTCTGCAACGTGTGTCCCCAGCAAACACTGCCTCATTAAGCGAGAAAGTTTCCCAGCCGAACTCTTCCTGCCCCGTGGGACTCCCTGTTCTTAGAATTTGGTTGCTCGAATAGGAGATTTTTAATCTCCCCGTGTTAGAAAAGCTTCATTTGGGGGTGGATTTTTTTTTTTTTTTTTTTAATCTCTTGCATCTGGCACTTGGTAAAGTCAGGGCTTCCAAAATTGAGAGGAAGGCTCAAAATCCCTCCCCCTCCCCCACGAGCCAGCCTGAGAGAAAGAACCAGGTCCTTCTGGGGGCAGGGTGGTTGGGGCTGGACTCGGGTTTGGACCTAGGGGTGACGGGCAGAGAGAGGCCTGGACTCCTGGAGAGGAGGAGGGAGGCCACAGTCCCCGAGAGTCCTTTCGGAGGGCAGGGGCCCGGCAGGCTGAGCAGCTTGGTGCCACCTGCCTGTGCTCCTCCATTTTCCCTCTGCTCCTTCCTCCCTTCTGGACTCTCGGGGCCTTCTGTCCGCCATCGGTCCTCTCAGACCCCCTAGGCTCATCCGTGGACCCTCAGAGCGGGGGTCCATGCTCTCCCCTGAGCCCTATAGGGGAGGCTCCCGGGAACGGGGATGGAGGGGTGGGTGACGGGAGGTGAGCAGTGGTGTGAGGGGCCCAGCCCGAGGGTGGCAGGGGCAGCTGAGGTGGAGGAGAGGCAGGGCCCACAGGCTGCTTTTGTTCCCATTCCCAACACGGAGGACGCTCTGTCTAGACTCTGGGTCCTCAGGAAGCAGAACAAGAAGTGAGCGAGGCTGACAAGAGCAGGAGAAACAGCAGGAAAGCTCTGTCCTTTCCTTACACGGCCCACATCTCCGTGTCTGTGCCCGTCGGGGAAGGAACCGGAGTGTGGAGTCTGCCCCTGGCCGCTCTCCCACAGCAGATGGGAGGCCTGTGGCAGGTCCCAGAGGCGGGAGGCCTCTCTTCATTGGGACGTGGGCTCTGTCTCTCTGCCCTTCCTGGGTGGGGGCAGGAGTTCCGTGGGTAAGTGGGGTGCAGTGGCAGTGCCCATGCGCACGGGAAACGTCCGGATGTGCAAAGGGTCCTGCCACTATGTGGGTGCCTGGGTGGCCCGGTTAAGGCCTGTGTCCCAGAGCAAGAGCCCAAGAACTTCCCAGCATCGGACTCTGCCCAGGGCTGTGGGCAGGCTGAGCTCCGGCCCTGGCTTCCCGCCTAAGCTGGAGGGAAGAGAGGCCGGTGGCTGGGCACAGCCTGGCCGTCTTCCCTCCCCTCACCCACGGGACTTAGTTCCTGGGAGGGAAGGGAAAGGAAAGAGCAGCTGTTTTAAATTTTGGCAAAACAGGCTCACATTAAGCCTGCGTTCAGATAGTTTTGCAATGGAATCCAGGGCCCCACAGGCAGGAGAAAGGGGGTCTGCAGGGGGCTGGGGGGTCACAGAGGAGGCCTGAGCCCCAGGGCTTTGCCTGAAAGAACTGGGCATCCGGGCCCTTAACAGCCAGGACTGAACACTGTACAGAAGGAGCAGTCACGCCTCCTCCCCCCTCTCCTCTCATTCCTGAGCTCACAGCCTCTGGTTTCTGCTGACATCCTAGTGTTTCATCGACATAAACACTTCCTCCTTCCTCATCCAGGCTTTCACTTCTTTATTCTTATCCTTCCACTTAAAAACATTTTTATTAGTCTTTTCTCTTAAAACTTTTAACAGCTGTTTGTAAAAACACGACAAATCCACAACACAAGACAAGTCAGTAACAATAGCTCACTATATGGTACATATACGCGGACAGGGTGATATATTTATATAATAAAAGATGAAAATAGTCACTTTCCATAATAAAAATAAGTTCTATTTTTTGTTTATTTTACAATATACTTAATATTCTCTTCTTCTTTCCTCTCCAGGTCCCCCGTGGCTGCGCCGGGGCCGCCGAGCCGGAGGGGCGGGCAGAGGCCTAGGCGCAGGGCCGGCAGCCACACTCTAAGTGTCTCTCCACCTCCTCCACGAAGGAGGAGCCGTCCGCGCACTGGAAGACGTATTTCCGCCGCTTGCTGCGGGTGGGCAGGCAGCACTGGGGCCCGCAGCCCCCGCGGCACTCCATCATGGGCACCTTGGAGGCTGTGGCACAGGACGCGTAACCCTTCTGGCGGCGGATCACGTCTCGGACCACCTCCCCTAGGCATGGGTTTTCTGTAGAGGGCAGTGGGGTGAGGTCAGGGCACGGTGGGACAGAGGGCTGGCAGGAACCAGGGCCCGTTCCTGGGCAGCGTTCTGAAACTCTATGGTCTTTATTCACTCACTCATCTGCCCACCCCGCTCTTTCCCCCACAGCAGCCATCGCCCATGTACTCACCCCCTACGCATCATTTTCTCCATGAAACTGCCCTCCACCCATCCACCCTCGGATCCATTCACCTACCCACCCACCTGCGTCCCTCTCTTCAAGGAACTTGAGACCAAATTTTATGTGGCAAACAGAATGAGGGCTAATCTCATGTTCAGGTGAACTGATTGCACCGCATGTGTAAAGTCAGATGAAATGCCCATGTTAGAAACAAAACCCAGGGGACTCCACATAGCGATTGGGGCTTCTGGCTGCTTTGGAAAGCAGGAGGCCTGGCAAACTAGGCCCACTTCTCTGTGTTGTAGTGGTGGCTGGAGCGCAGAGTTTAGATGGGGCGGCTCTAGGAGCCCCGCCCTCACCCTACTTGGTGGTGTGGAACCTGGACACTAATGGTACCTGAGAGGGTTGATGGGAGCACACAGCACAGGGGCTGCCTTGGACAGGAGAGGGGGCTCTAAGCCTGCCGAAACCCTCTGGACCCTGACTCTCCTCTCCTCTCCACCCCTCCTGCCCTCTCTGCACTAGGAGTGCCCCTGCAGCGAGGCCCGAGGCCAGCAATGGACACAGCCAGACGCTCCGCACACAGCCTTGGTTTCCTGGTCTGGAAAACAATGCCCTGGTGCCCTGTCCTCCCTGCTACTGCACAGGCTGGTAGGAGTCCAGAAAGGGCCTCATGCTCTGCCCAGAGGTTGGGTCTGGGCACTGATGGGAGAGAACGTTAAGCTGGATACAGTAAGGGATGGGATTGTCAAAAGGTCCAGAGAGAGACTAGGGGGAAAAGAGTGTGTGGAAAGTGAAAGACAGCAGCGATGGGCGATTGGGCTGGAGGGACTGAGCGCTATCTGTGTTGTTCTGGCAATTTTTCTGTTTAATCTGAAGTTATTTCAAAATACACCGACAAATTTTTGATTAAGAGTGGTAGTTCAGCTGGGTATAAAATGTGAGCCCTCTACTGTCAGGAGTGTGGTGAGGGAGGGGAATTCTCTTTCTCTGCAGGTTCTGACCTAAAAGGTCTCTGATGGGGGCCTGAGACTGCACTTCCACAACCCCCCAGGTAAGTCAGTGTGCTGGTTAGATGTCTACATGTCTACAGTGTGGCTAAGTTAGGGATTCGTTTTGAAACCAGGCATTTCAAGAGGTCAGAAAGAAGGAAGAGTGGAAAGGAGACAGATGGAAGAGAAATGGGAGGGGAGGAGAGAGGGTAAAGGGAGAGAAAAGAGGGTAGAAGGCGAGGTGGGGGGAGAAGGAATAGAATAGAAAGGAAAAGGTATAGCAGAGGACAGAGATGGGAGGACAAAGAGAAAGGATATGAAAGAGGGAAGAGGCAAGAAGAAAGAGTAGAAATAAGGGAGGGAGAAAGAGGTGAGACAGGAGAGTGGAAGACAGATGGGAGAGAGAACGAAAAGAGGCGGGAAGAGTGGACAGGTAGGGCAAAGGGAGAGAGGGAAGTGGAGAGAGGGAAGAACAGATAGGGAGAGGAAGGAGGATGAAGAAATATGGGAGGGGAAACTAGAGAGGGGAGAGGGTGTAGGCTAGGGGGGACTGGAAAGAGAAGCAGGAGAGGGTGTAGGTTAGAGGGACAGAAAGATGGGAGAGAAGAGGGAGAGAGGTTGGGTCATGCAGCCTCAAGGTGGCGCACAGTAGGCCTACCTTGTTCGCAGTGCTCCCCCCCGAAGCCAGGCTGGCACAGGCAGTAGGGCTCCCCTCGGTCTGAGACGTGGCACTGCCCGTGGTGGCATTTGAAGGCTGAGCAGGCACTGGCGGAGTCGTTTTTGTGGTCACACAAGGCCCCTCCATAGCCCTCGGCACACTTGCACACGTAGGAGGGCCCGGTCCTCACACATTTCCCGTGGCTGCAGCTGTGGGCAGACGAGAGGGTGAGAGGGGAACTGGGCATGGGTGCTGCGGCAGGTGTCTTCCTTCATCTCCGGGCTCAGACCCAGACCCAGCTCCGTGGGACCCTCTCCATCCCAGCTCCACCGCTGGCCGGCCCCGTGGCCGAGCTCAGTCATTCCGCAGACACTGTGGTGTCGCAGGGGCATTATCCAGTGTCCATGCGGCTGCGGCCATCATGCGGCTGGCTCAGAACTCACAGGTCCGAGCGGCAGTCACTGCTGTGGAGCATCTCCACTTTCTCTAGGCATGTCAACTGCCGGGCAACCCTCACTGCTCATATGTTATTGCCTTGGGCACCCCAGGAGCAGCCAGCATCGCGCTGGGTTTGTAGTCCCCCCCTCCTGTTGCTCCTGTGCGGTGGGTCGCCTTCTCCACATGGCACAGGGGCAGGAACGGGTGCCCAGTCTATGTTCTAATCACGGGCAGTGCTGTCTCTGCTGGAGTGACGGTGAGAGCCAGGGTTCCCTGCAGACAACGCAGAGGCACACACCGCAGAGCTACGCAGACCCACTTCCCAGCCGGTCAGCCAACCCAACCACTGGTCTTGGCTCTGGAGTTATTTTTGGCTGATTCAGATTTCTTAGCACTGAGATTCTGGGTCTCTCAGTTTAACACGAGGCAGGGCACACAGTAGGCCTTCAGTGTGTACTGTGGGATGAATGCGAGCGATTAAGCCGGGAATGTGATTCGGCTGAGGGTTGCACATCGGGTCTTCACAGGCACCAGCTAAGGAGGCAGCAGAGTCTGAGCTGAAAGTCCCTCCTCCCACTGGTCCGGCTGAGAGGGTGCCCATCTGCCCAAAGGGGCGCCTGTCTGATTCGCAGGGAGGTGGGTAGGGGCACCTGAAGCCTCGGAGCGGGGACTCCTGGGCATGTGTAAGCTCTGGACTCCTTGTAGTCACACCGATGCAGGTCCTGCCTACAGTTTAACCACAGTCCCTCCAGCTGCCATCAGGGCCACTTCTCAGGTGGGCGGGGGAGGGGCACTGACCTGTGGCCCAGGCAGGGGTCCAGGGCCTCCTGGTCGCACAGCGGGCCGGTCCAGCCGGGGTGGCACTCGCAGACCACGCTGTCCTTCTCCACCGCGCGGCACAGGCCGTGCTTGCACACCGTGCAGGACTTGCAGCCGGGCGAGACCCCCAGGGACTGCGGCGGGAGCGCCTTGAAGTCCTGCAGCTCGTTGTTGATGCGCACCTCGTGGATGCAGCCGTGGAAGCCGCCCAGCGGCCGGTCCGCCCCCTGGCGCAGGGCGGAGAGGCCCGTGGAGGTCGGGATGCCTATGGGAGCAACGCCAGGACAGCGGCCTGAGACCCTCCCCTCCCCGCCCAGCCCTCCCCTTAGAGCGAGAGTGCATTCTTTCCCTGTCCCTGGCTGCTGCTGTGCCAATGGAGGGAATGCGCCAACGCCCGGGATCCAGTCCACGCAAGGGCAAGTGCCCACTGTCCTGCGCTGTGACTCAAAAACTGGAAACGTTGCCATTATTTACATATAGGACATTCCCATAAAAGCCCATTTTTCAGGTTCCTCGAGAGAAACGAAATGGGGCCGGCCACAGCCACGTGGCCACCTGGGCCCGATGGAGGACCACACCCAGGCAGGGTGGGTTCCCACCTCCCCCGCTGTCCCCATCAGGCCTCTGCATGTGACAGGCCCTTGGGGACACCGCAGGGGAGTGGGAGCTGGAGCTGGGGAGAGAAGATGGGGGTCTGGGGTGCAGCCTGGATCTGTGGAACTTGGGCATCTTCGTTGGGAGAGACACTCCGGGCCCCGGGGCACTCCCTGGACCACTCCAGCCTCCACAGCGGGGCTCCCTGGGGGCCCTCTGTGTTGAACAAGCAGTTCTGGTGACTGTTTTGCACACCATCCTTTCAGAACTACAGTCCAGGGCTGCCAGGGAAAGGTGTGTGTGTGTGGGGGTACTTCTCCTTCATCTCAAACAGGTTCTTCCATGTGCATCAGCTGAGCCGCGCAGTGTCCCACGAGGCGGCAGAGCACAGGGCATGTGACCTGAAGTCCAAGAATCACAGGGCCTGGACTCTCCCTTCCTCTCCATCTCCCCTACCCGCCCTGAACAACTTGTGGTTCTCAGAAGTACCCCTGCGCTCTCTCCTCTCTTCTCCTCCCCATTCCCCGGGGGGCTAACTATTCACCCTTTGGGGATCAGCTTGGTTGACACTTCCTCCAGGAAGCCTGCCCTGATTGGCTTTGCAGTGGGTGCCTACATGAGCACAGGGGAACCTCAGCCAGAGGGCCCGAGTGCAGGCGCCCAAGCACAGAGGGCAGGTGAGAGGTGGAAGTGGTATGGGTGGCAGGAGAGGGGGCTTTACCTCCCAGGTAGAGGGGGCTGTTGATGCCCACTGCTGGCTGCTTCTGGAGCTTTCCCAGGCTCTTGGGGGCGCCTTTGTCCACCACCAGGTTCAGGGTCTGGTTCAGCATCACCAGCTCCACACTGTGGAACTGCCCGTCATTCACTGTCTCCACACTGGGCACGAAGGAGGAGATTCATTTCACTTTTTATTTGCAAATAAAGTTAAACTTACATTTTATTTGCAAATAACTTCAAACTTGCCAGTATATGTTGCAAAATAGCCCTGTTTGCTTGATCATTTTTTTGGGGTCTTTCTCTCCATCTTCACACACATGAATACACACACACACACACACACACACACAGTTTTTCTGAACTATTTAAGATGCGCCACACTCCTGTGCAGCTAAGGACAGGATAGTCTCTTCCATAGCCTCTTCCACACATGGATGCCATATGTGTATCTAATCAGCCTCTAAGTTGTCACTGGACCCTATCAAGCCTTTTATAACATTTTTTCCTTCTAGTACAAGACCAGCCTAGTTATCTGCATTCCTTCCTGCGTTTCACAGAGCTGAGCCAGCTCCACCCTCCAGCACCTCCATGGCTGCCCTGCTGCACACCATGGGGACCAGGACGTGCGTAACGCACGCTCCGCTTCTCCCTTAGGTATCAGTGAGGATGCAAGGCCAGCGTCGTTCTGAGGAGGGTTGCACACAAATTGTGGAGTGGTGTTGATCTTTTTCTAGCACGCGAGTAACAGCGACCTCGGAGGTAAAATGGCGCTAGCTCGTCTCTGTCCCGCCTCAGTCTATCTCCTCCTCTGCCTCCACTTCTACTTTATTGTTTAGAGCTGTGTGCCGTGGTCTTTGAAGAAAAAAATCAGTGAAAAAGCGTGGCTCTGCTGCAAAGGCAGAGGAAGTGTGGGGAAAGCCCCACCGATAACCCACCTGCTGGAACTCTGAAAGCAAGGACTGCTCTGTGGTTGGAGACTCACAGTCAGCCCCCTGGAGAGATGCCCAGGGGTTTGGGGGAGGGAGGGCGCCAGTCTTTCCTCTAATCCACTGGGCCAGCGGTGGAGGCCACAGGAGGGGCCGCTGGTATAGAGCCGGCTGGGTGGCCTGCTGGGTCACACATGAGGACAGGCGCTGAGCAGAGCGGCCTGTCCAGTTCGCCTTTGCTCTTAACAAACAACGCGGGGCATGTGTTGAGCCCTTAATAGGGGTGCGCATGGTACTCAGTGCTAAGCACTTGACCTACACTCCCCACGTGGGAGGCGCCATGCTGTCTCCATTCTAGAAATGAGAGACTTAGGTGACCCTGCCAGTGTCTTAAAGTGGGGGTGGGAGCGGCCGGACTTAAATCCAAGCCCCCAGCCACAGGACCCTATGCCACTGGGGGACGAATAGTCATTTTGGGTGCTGGGCTCGCGCACCTGGATGCTGAGTTGTGACCACTAGGTGGCGACAGTGTCACAGGAAGAAAGGGCTGGGATTTTAGTCAACAGCCTGCACTGCACACTGCTCCCCACCCCACTCCCCACACCCCCATTTGCTGGACCAGGGTGCTGCGGGCTCTTTCTGTCTGTCTGTCTCTGCCTCACCCTCTGTGCCCCAGGGCCGGGGAGGGCAGGCTTGGGTGGGAGCCTGACCTGGGTTTGAATCCCAGCCCTCCCACTGACTGACTTGTGGGTGTCTCAACCCTGAGATGGGAGTGCTGCTGCCCGCTGGGCTTGTGGTGCTGATCCAATGAGACGAAAGGCCTTTGCAAGGGACGGGGCTGTGATCATGACTCGGGGAGCATGCGCGGTAAGCCAGATAGTGCTCTACCTGCTGCTTTAAACCGGCCAGCATTTAAACACAGGCTTCACACAGAAACCCTGGATTTCTAGCTTCTCTTGAGAATCTGCATCCCCACACAGCAGCATCTGCTGGAGCTGAGGTCAACGGTCCCTTTGGACGAGGCTGGTACCCTTGACGCTACCACAGTCCCCACCACTCCCTATTGCACACCAGCCCATGCTTCCCAAGTCTGTCAGCTTAGCCCCTTGGCCTTCTGGGTAGGAAATAATGCCTGAAGCCCTTCTGACAAGTCTGGGGACGGACTTGTCCCCATTCTGGGCCAGGGCGGGGCTCAGGTGAGCTTTTCCGTGTGCCGGCGCCCGGGCCTGGAGTAGAACCTCGGGGGCCCCCTCCCCTCCTACGAATGCAGCTGGTAGATGAGCATGGCCAGGCACCTGCACGAAGGAGGCCATGGGCTGTAACCTACGGAACTAGGACGCCTGAGACTTCACAGGTATCACTGAAGACGAAGCCACATTTAAAAAGCGAGCAGACTTAAAGCTGGCGTGCTGTTCAGCCACAGTGCAGCTGACACACCGACTGTGTGAAAACCAGGGTGACCGGGAAGGACTGACGCTCAGGGCCGACTGTCCTTCAGGGCCGTCTGAAGGTCACTTTGGGAGCAGGCCTGTCCCCAGAGCTCTGGAACACCCGCCCCTGAGTTGCATGCTAATCTCCCCGTTTTCTTTCTTAAACTAATAAAAGATTAGGGTGACATTTCGAAAAGGGCACCTCATTAAGCTGCCTTGTCCCTGCAGTAGCTGGCTGGCCATTTATCTTATGGAAATGAGGTGCCATCTCCAGGGCCTTCCTCTCCTGAGTCTTCCTCCAGCCCCTTCACTCCCCCAACCCCTCCTCTCCTGGGAGGAAAGGCGTGTATGTGCTGGGGGGAGGGGGGCAGCGAGAGGAGGCCGAGGAGTCTCCCTGGCATCACCTCCCGGGGCGGGGCGGACGCAGGCGGGCAGGTGCGTGGGGGAGGGGCTGGGGTCCTACCTGTACACGGTGGTCGGCAGGGAGCTCAGGCTGTCGTAGACCAGCCGCACGTGGCCCTGGTACAGCTCCAGCGCGAGGGGGTCGTTGTCTCCCTTGTAGAGGAGGATGCCGTTGTCCTTGTCCGTGGCCACCTGGGGAGAGGGATGCAGTTAGGCTGCCCTGGGGCCTGCCCTCCCCGGCCCACTGTGCTGAGTCATCTGGGGAGTTTTTAAAACATCAGTGTCTGTGCTTCACCCCAAACCACTAACACGAGTCTGGGGGTGGGGCCCACGCAAGGACCATTTGAGAAACTCCGGGCAAGTCTAATGTGCTGCTGAGGCACCCCTCTGTCAGGCCCGCTGCAGGGGGTTCTCTGACTGCAGCTCCCGCCGCCCAGCACACACAGCCTGGAGGACTGGGCTGTGCAGCAGGTGGCCTGATAGACATCTGGGTGTCCAGGTACTAGACTGCACCCCTCTTCATCCTGCCCTGTCGGCCCCTTACCTTTCTGCCCTTCTCCAGGCAAACACTCCTAGTCCTCCTTCCGATCTCAGTTTCGTTATCACTGCCTCTGGGGAGCCCACCTGGATTCTTCCCAGCAGCCAGGATCCCCACCCTGCCATGTGCTCCCACAACACCAGGGCTGTCACTGTCCCTTTCCTTGTCATCCTGCTCGGACACAGGGCTTGCCTGTCTTGTCCACTATTGAACTCCCATTGCCCAGCGCAGTGCCTGGCGTGTCACAGCCGAATGAGTATTTCCTAGAGGAAGGAGTGAATGAGGCTGGAAGTGGGGCTGCTCGGAGCACAGGAGCTGGTCAGGAGCTGGCCCAGACCCCAGAGCTGCGTGTGGCCTTGATGCTGCTGCAGGGGGCAGGGCTGCAAGACCTGGGGCTTCCCTGCTGTTCTGGGAGCAAGCAGAGCTGGGTGTGTGTGTGGGGGGTGATGGGGCCCACCTGCAGGGAGATGTTGGCCTGGGGCCGGACCTTGGCGGAGGCCAGTTCCACGTAGGAGTCCTTGCCCACGAAGTTGACGGTGATGAGCTTCTCGCAGCGCGGGCCAGCGAAGCCAGGGGGGCAGCGGCAGGTGGGCTCCTGCTGCACCACGATGCACTGCGCCCCGTTCTGGCACTCGTACTGGTCGCAGGGGCTGGTCTGCAGCAGAACCATGGGCGGGGGGTGCTCGCAGAAGAGCCCGCTGGGGGAGGGGGAGACAGGTGTTCGGCCAGAGCCCGAGCAGAGAGGGGTACGCGATGGGAACGGGGCCTGGGCCCCGCCTGACACTAACTGGGGGGGGGTCTTTTCCTTCTCTAGGTCCCAGGCCCCCATAGATGGGACCATGCCTGAGCTTGACATGGGCTGGCCCTCAGGTCCAACCCCCGCGTGGCTGGCTGGGTGGCTTTTCTCCCCTTCTGCACATGGGGCTGACAGCATCTGGCCTGGGCCTTGGAGGGGCTGAGGACAGTGTGGGACACGGGTGCTGCAGAGACCCAGGGCCGATGCGTGGCCCCCCTCCACCTCTCCCATACCCCCTGCCCGACACCTGGCCCAGGCGTGCTCCTTCCCTGGGCTCTGCCATACCTGAAGCCCTGGGGGCAGATGCACGTGTAGCCATTGACCGCATCCACGCACTGGGCCCCGTGGCGGCACCTGTGGGCCACGCAGTCATCGATGTCCACCTCGCAGAGCTTCCCGTTGTAGCCGGGGAGACACTCGCACCTGGAACACCGAGAGCGGGGCTGTTCCACACCGCCAGCGCCCACGGCCGCAGGGACAACCCCCCATGTGGCTGCGGACAGTCTGGGCACCCTCTTCCCGGCCACCCCCCGCCCCAGCACATGGGCATCACAGGCCAGACTCGCAGAGCCACGGAGGCAGGGGACCCCGTCCCCCGTGAGCGCGCTTCCTCGGTGGGTCTCTCCTACACCAGCTCTGGGAAGGGCGACACGGTGAGGGGAGAGTGAGCCTCTGCTGCAGACCCCAGGCGTCCGCCTGACCTGAATCCTTTGTCCAGCGAGATGCACTTGGCCTCGTGCTGGCAGACGTTCAGCTCCGGCACACAGTGGTCCATCACCTCGTCGCACAGCTCACCTGGGGTTGGGGTGGGGGGAGAGCACGCAGGCATCAGCCGCCTCCCGCACACCTCCCACTGGGGATGTGCCCACAACCAAGGTACATGCCCTTGACCGGAATCGAACCTGGGCCCTTTCAGTCCGAAGGCTGACGTTCTATCCACTGAGCTAAACCGGTTAGGGCTGTTTTTTTAAAAAAAATAATTTTTATTGATTTTTTACAGAGAGGAAGGGAGAAGGATAGAGAGTCGATGAGAGAGAAACATCAATCAGCTGCCTCCTGCACACCCCCTACTGGGGATGTGCCCGCAACCAAAGTACATGTCCTTGACCGGAATCGAACCTGGGACCTTTCAGTCCACAGGCCAAAGCTCTATCCACTGAGTCAAACTGGTCAGGGCTCCCTCCACACTGTTTATTGAGTGCCTCCTTTAGGGCAGGCATCGTGCCAGGTGCTGGGGACATGGCAGTGAGGGGCCCTGTCCCTCCCACCCTTCCGGCCTAGGTCCGCAAACACGCAGGCAAGGACAGCCCAGAGGTGTGAGCGAGGCAGCGGGCGAGCTCCAGGGAGGCCCAGCAGCTCCCTGGCAGCACGGATGTGGCTTAGAGCACAGTCCACCTGCTACAGGCAAGCCAGCCCCTTGGATGACGTCAGAGGAGCCTCTAGGAAAGGCATTGGAAGGCCTGTTCTCTGGATACATCCCTTTGAAGCTCATAGCATCACAAAGTGCGTGACGGGTCATAAATGCCCAGGATGGCTTCACCACTCATGGCACATGTAACTGTCCTCACTAGGGCTATTAACATAGGAAATGAAGGTGTTATTGGGGTGTTGTGGTAATTTTTAAATAATTTTTAAATTATTAAAATTATTTTTAATTACTGGGAGAGTACCAGTAATTATCCCGCGGAATAGCCTCTGGTGGGAGCCCCTGCTTAGTCCCCACTGGGTAAGGTTCCTTCTCTGTGGCCCCATGACCCATGGGGCTCAGGCGTCAGTTTGTGTTCCATTCTCTCTCTCTCTCGCCCTCCGTCCTCCCCTCTCTCTTTCTCTCCTCATGATGAATTCTTGTGAGAAGAAGCTCTGTCTTACTCACTTTCGCACCCCCGGCTCCTAGCAGTGTCTGGAAAGTATAGATTTCCAGAGAAGGCTGACTAGACCTGACACAGCATCAGCAATACGTGGGCCTCTGTGCTAGCCTTGAATACGCCTGCTCTCCAGGCTCCCAAGGGAGGGGTGGCCACCAACTGAATGAACAGACATCTGGGAGGGCCCTGGGAAGCTGTTCCAGAGTGGGAAGGAGCTAGTAGTTTGTGGGGATGGAAGGACAAAGAGATGGGGCCTTTGGGAAGCCCCTCGTGAGGTTTTAGGGATTCAAGCCTCTGCCTATGGGGGGGAAGGAGGAGGGTCCCTGGAAAAAGCTAACTGTGTTCAGTGCATGAGGTCCCCCCACCCATGCACCAATCCCCACGCAGGCATCAGGCCTTACCTGTGTAGTTAGGCGGGCAGACACACACATAGTTGTTGATCCCATCCACACAGGTGGCGTTGTTCTCGCAGTCATTGTCCTCACAGTCGTCTGGGTTGACCTCACATCGCTGCCCCTCAAAGCCCAGCGGGCAGGAGCAACTTTGGGGATGGGTGGTGTAGGAGGCGGGGAGTGGGGTTGAGTGGCAGAGAAGAAGGTTGGGGGGTATAATTAGTCAGGTTTCTCTCTGGATGGAGTTTCAAGGCAGAAAACCAATGAGGAAACTGGCCTTAAATGACACACTAGATCGGGTGGATTTAACGGATCTCTTCAGAGCATTTTACCCCACAGCAGCAGAGTATACATTCTTTTCAAGTGCACATGGAGCGTATTCTAGGATAGACCACATGTTAGGACACAGAACAAGTCTCAACAAATTTAAGAAGACTGAAATCATGTCAAGCATCTTCTCTGACCATAATGCTATGAAACTTGAAGTCGATCACAAGAAGAAAACTGAAAAACACTCGAAGACATGGATGCTAAAGAACATGTTACTAAACAATTACTGGGTTAACCACGAGATCAAGGAAGGAATCAAAATACCCCTGGAGACAAATGAAAATGAGAACGCAACAAGCCCAGGTCTGTGGGACATGGTGAAAGCAGTCCTAAGAGGGACATTCACAGCATTACAAGAAAAAGCTCAAATGAACAATCTAATGTTACACTTAAAGGAACTTGAAAAAGAACAACAAACAAAGCCCACAATGAGTAGAAGGAAGGAAGTAATAAAGACCGGAGCAAAAATAAAGAAAATAGTCTCTAAAAAACAAATACAGAAGATCAATGAAGCAAAGAGCTGATTCTTTGATAAGATAAACAGGATTGACAAACCTTTAAATAGACTCACCAAGAAAAAAAGAGAGAGGACCCAAATAAATAAAATCAGAAATGAAAGAAGAGAAACAAGCTGACAGCAAAGAAATACAAAGGATTGTAAGAAATTATTATGAATGACAAATTGGACAATCTGGAAGAAATGGATAAATTCCTAGAAACATACAACCTTCCAAAACGAATTCAGGAAGAATAAGAGAATCTGTATAGACAGATTGCAACTAGTGAAACTGAAGCAGCAATAAAAAAACTCCCAAAAAACAAAAGCCCTGGACAGGATGGCTTTACAGGTGAATTTTACAAAACATTCAAATAAGAACTAACACCTCGCCTTCTCAAACTATTCCAAAAATATTCAAGAGGAGCAAAGACTCCTAAGCTCATTTTACGAGGTCAGCATTATCCCAATTCCAAAACCAGATAAAGACATGACAAAGGAAGAAAATTATAGGCCAATATCCCTGGTGAACATAGATGCTAAAATCCTCAAAAAAATATTAGCAAACCAATTCCAGCAATACATTAAAAAGATCATGCACCATGATCAAGTGGGATTTATTCCAGGAATGCAAGGTTGGTATAACACCCATAAAACAATAAACATGACATTCCACATAAACAAATTGAAGGTTAAAAAACTCATGATCATATCAATAGATGCAGAAAAAGCATTCAATAAAATCCATGACTCATTTATGTTAAAAACCCTCAGCAAAGTCAGAATAGAGGAACATATGGCAACATAAGAAAAGCTGTATATACCAAACCCACGGTCAACGTCATACTCAATGGACAAAAACTACAGGCATTTCTTAAGATCAGGGAACAAGATAGGGATGTCTATGTTCACCACTCTGATTCAACACAGTACTGGAGGTGCTAGCCATCGCAATCAGACAAGAAGAAGAAATAAAAGGCACCCATATTGGAAAGGAGGAAGTAAAACTGTCAACATTTGATACTGTTGTATACAGTGGCCTCTACAGACAATATCATGTATAGGGTTTTCTGTATATATAATATCATAATATGTAGAACCCATGTATACAGATTACCCCCCCAAAACTACCAGAACTGATAAATGAATTCAGTAAAGCAGCAGGATACAAAATCAATATCCAGAAACCAGTTGCATTTTATACATCAATAATGAACTATTGGGCAAGAGAAACTTCCAAGAAAAACAAATGGGACTACAGTTTTTGCACAGCAATGGAAACCATCAACAAAATGAAAGATAATTGAATGAATGGGAGAACATATTCACCAATGATACATCTGATAAAGGGTTAATTTCCAAAATTTATTAAAAACGTATAAACCTCAACACTAAAACAAACATTTCAATTAAAAAATGTGCAAAAAATCTGAATAGATACTTCAAAAAGGATGTACAGATGGCCAATAGACATATGGAAAGATGCTCAACGTCACTAATCATCAAAGAAATGTAAATTAAAGCCTCAGTGAGGTATCACCCCTCCGCTGGCTGGGCAGAGCCAGGCTTTCCCCCTCCAGGTGTGTCCTGGCTGGGGCCTAGCGGATGTCACTGAGAGACTTCCGTGGCTTCTCTGGGTCCTGCTCTCTTGTGAAAGGGTGGGGTATCTGGCCCGCTCCAGGCAGGAAAACAAACTCTGCCTTGCTTTTCATTTTTCAAGACTCAGAGTTTGACGGGGCTGGCTGGCAGGTGGACGTGTGGGCGGGCTGGGTGCCCGGGGAGGAGAACTGGAGCCCAGACCCTGACTTCCTTCACAGACCACACAGAGTGCCTTTGAAAATCAACTGTTTGCAACCTGAGCTCTAGGATGTCTGCAGACAGCTTGGCATCGGGCACCCCCTTGTACCTCCCAACCCACTGGCTCACTGGTGGAGGGGGGGTGTGTGTGTGCAAATGAGCCAGTTCCCACTCATCTGCTTCTGCCAGGGCCCTGGGCTGGGAAAGTGGGCATCTGGGAGGGCAGAAAGCAGAAGGGGCCCATGCTTGGCAGGGGTGTAGAAGGGCCCCTCCTGGGATAGGGATGAGAAGAACTTACATGGCTTCTATTCCTTTCTTGTTTTAAAAACATTCAATGTTATATCAGTTTCAGGTGTATGACATAGTGATTCACTGTTTATGCATCTTACGATGTGATCACCACAGTAAGTCTAGTGATCACGTGTCACCGTGCAAAGTCATTGAACATTATGGACTATGTGCCCTTTTTCCACCCCATCCCTATCCCCACTATCCGTTTGTTCTCTGTTTCTATGAGTCTGTTGTTGTTTTGTTTGTTCATTTTTGATTTTCTAAAATTCCACATGTAAGTGAAATCATATGGTATTTGTCTTTCTCTGTCTGACTTGTTTCATTTATCATAATGCCCTCTGGGTCCACCCTGCTGTTGGGAATTGTAGGGTTTTGTTCTTGTTTATTGCTAATACCCCACTGTATACATGTCCTTATTCCATTCAGCTGCCCCCTTCTTCCTGAGCTCTGGACGCAGGGTCAAGAGGTGAGGCCGGGAGACTCAGGAACGAGAGTCAGGACACATGCCACAGAGCAAATCAATCTCCGTGCCTCAGTTTCCTCATCTGTTAAGTGGGGCCAGTATCTGGGAGGATTTGGAACACACTTGACTGGCCAGTATCTGGCACACATGTGAGCATGTAATCAATGGCACCTACTGTTCATGTTATTTTTATGTCCCAGAATACAGAGTGGCATCACAAGGCAGGTGGCTCTTTGAGCCATCATCTCCTTTTCTGACCTTAGCAACTGCAAACCCCTGAGTCCTGGCTGCATGCGAGTCCCTGTACCAATGCTTACTAACCGTGTAACCCCCTCCCTCTGACGCCTCGATTTCCTGATCTGTACGGAGGGTAACACAGGAAGAGCCTGGCAACCATCCACACAAAGGGCTCGGCCCAGCGTGGGCACACGGACCCTCAGTGCCAGCTCTGCCCCCCGCAGCCTGCCCAAGGAGCCCAGGGGAGGCCAGGCCGAGGGTGAGCTGTTACCTGAAGCCGTCCTTGTGGCTTTCGCTCAGGTGGCAGGTGCCACCGTGCTGACAGGGGTTCTGGACGCAGGTGTTGATGGGTGTGGCGCAGTCTTTGCCCTGTGGGGAAGGGGGAGAGGTACCTAGTTAGGGAGGCTCTCGGGGGCTGCCCTGACCTAGGAGACCCCTGGGAGTTCCCAGCATCCTCTGGGATGGGGCTGGGGAGATGGCAGGGCCTGGGATACGCCTGCAGTGTGACTCGGAGAAGGCCACAGGGAGCCCCTGCTGCTGGGGGCTCCACAGTGAGAAAGGGGAGGCACATGGAGGATTCAGGAGTCTGGGTCCCCAGAATTCACACGGTTCTCTCTCTTCTATTCTAAACCCCAGGGCAAGAGCATGGGCTTTGGATACAGAACAATTTGGATTCACATTGCAGCTTCATCTCTTCCTGGTTGGCTGATCTTGACCTTGTAGAAGCCTTTTAACCTCTGGAAGCCTAGCTCATCCAGTTGCTATGAGACTTAAACCAGACCTTTCTTATAAGAAAAAACATTGCATAACATATTTAGCACATAGTAGGCATTCTATACATCCTAGTAGGTGATATTATTATTAGCCTCACTGAGGCTTGAATATAGTCCACAGGTAGGGCGTGGCCAGCAGACCTTGTCCCTGTTGAGTGACAGCCCCTGAGATTCATCTCTGATTGTCCTGGACGTGGGCCCAGGTGTTGGTATTCACACTAAAGTTCTGCGAGGGATTCTCATGTGCAGCCTGAGACCCTGTGACATAGTTCTGGGGGTGAGGGGTCCTTTGGCACTGGCGCCTCTGGAGAGGACGTTTGAGCTGAGAAGAAGCCACCTGGATGCAGAACGGACAGCAGGTCGCAGGCATGAAGAAGGGGCTAAGTGGGGCTGCCTGCAGCTTGGCCCCCTGGCTCCAGCTTCTGCCCTGGAGGGCCCATGGGGCTTGGGGAGGTGCCCGCTGTGCTGGTTCCTGGGCTGTGGGCACCATGCCAGGCAGGGGTGACCACTGCCACACCACCTGCTCAGCATCTGCCTGAAAATCCTCTCCCCTCGCTGCTGCCTCCAGGGCCTAGAAGAGTGGCCTAGGCTTCCTGCTTGGCCGCCACTACCAGCCGGGCGCAGGCCTGAGGTGGATATCGGCCTCCACTGTCCCAGCAGCTGGAGTCTCAGGCCTGTCCCAGCAGCCCCAGGCCGCCCGCTTCCCTTCCTGCCCCTCATGGTGAAAGGGCCAGTAGGGGGTTTTACAGGAGGGGCGGCGATTGTGGGATGCTTGGGACCTGGTTTATCCTAAATCACAGCGCACATATCCTAAATCGGGTGTCAGTGTGGCAATCCCCATTTCCACACGGGTTCAGGGAGCGCGTTTCCACCCAGGCCTCTTGCTAAGTGCTCGATATTCACCATCGCATTCGATGTTCACAGCAACTGTATGGGGCTCGTTCGACTGTGACTACCCCCAGGGAAGCTGACTTGGAAAGTGCGATAGGTCAAGATGGCAGTGAGCGGACCAGGCAGCAGCTGAACCCTGACCTCAGTCCAGAGCCATCCTGGGCTCCTGTGCTGGCCACTCGTCCCTCAGACCCGGCTGCCGAGTGAGGCAGAGCTGGGTGCACACCTGCTCCGGCTGCCACGTGAATCGAGGGAGAGATCTGCCTGGGCCTTGTTCTCACCGTCTATGACAGAGATACCTACCCACAGAGTTGCCGGTGATCAGCAACCACCTACAGGCGAGGCACCTGGCGAGGCCTGGCAGCTCCATAAATAGCCACTCTGATGAGGAGGACTTTTCAGGTGCTGATTGTTCAGAAATGTGTGTGTTGAACAAATGAGCCATGGAGGGCAGGGCAGGAGAATCTGAGCAAGTCGAGGTGGGCAAGGTGGGATCCCCCTAGCCCAGTGATTCTCAACCTGTAGGTCTCGACCCCTTTGGCGGTCGAACGACCCTTTCACAGGGGTCGCCTAAGACCATCCTGCATGTCAGATATTTACATTACAATCCATAACAGTAGCAACATTACAGTTATGAAGTAGTCAGGAAAATAATTTTATGGTTGGGTCACAACATGAGGACCTGTATTTAAAGGGCCAGAAGGTTGAGAACCACTGCCGTAGCCCTTGCCTGGATCAGCCTCTCTGCTCTGGGGACTTTCAGAACCCTCGCTGGGGCTGGGGCTGGGGCTGGGGCTGGGAGTGACTCCTCAGCCCCTTATGCTGAGCACAGGAATCCAGGAGGCAGAGCTAACACTGACAACATGGCAACTCAGCCTGCAGGTGGGGTTTCTGTCATACGCGCCCTTGAGGAATCACCACCTTGCTTGGTGCTTGGCTAATGAGCCCAACTCAACTTTCTTCAGACTCGTTTTGCTCAAATCCAGCAGCTCTGTGATGCTCCTTGTGTCTCCGCCCCCACCCCTGAGTGTGTGCCTGTGAAGGACATGGCAGGGCCCATGGCTTCCTTTGACGGAGAGTGGGAACAGCCACCCCCTCTGGAAACTTCTTCCTGCGATGGGGCCAGGAAGGCTGCCCCGAGGCCTTGCTACTCAAAGCATGGTCCCAGACCAGCAGCAACCGTGGGCCTGACCCCAGGTTTCACGAGTCAGGGCCTGCAGTTAGTCAGCTCCCCACTCCACGCAAGTGAGGAGCACTATTCGGAGGAGACAGGGAACATCTGTGCCTGAAGCTCCCTGGCTGGAAAAGGACCGGCTGGAATATGCATGTTATTTCTCGTCCTTGCTGGCTGCCCTGAGCCTGTCAGTGGGTGGCGTGGTGGCCCTAGGCCTTTTAGTCCTCCACCCTGTGTCCTCCTCGGCTGGGCTGGAACCTTCGGGGGCTGGATGTCCTGAGGGCAGAGCTGGGGTGGGTGTGGGGTCTGAAAATCCCCGTGGAAGGGAAGCCAGGAGAGTGGGTTTAGGGTTGCCTCTCCCTGGGGGTCCCTCTGACTGACGTTCCCATGTCTAACAAAGGCAGTGTCACACTTCCTCCTCGTCTCAGTGGCTGTTGAGACCAGGGGGTCCCGGTGGTTGGCATCAGCGTGATGAAACTGTGCAGCCCGACCAGCAGAACAGGCGTGTTACCAGCAAATGCTGCTTTGGGGTGGCCTGTGAGTCACCCTGGCTGCCCTGGAGCCACAGGCCCTCCTGGGGCTAAGGCCGGTGGGGCGGGTGTGCTGCCTACCTTGTACCCGTAGGGGCAGGCACAGCGGTACAGCTCCACGGGGTCCTGGCTGCACGTCCCGTTGTTCCTGCACGGGCTGGAGAGGCAGGCGTTGCACTTGGCCACAATGTTGATGTCCACTGGCCCTGGACAGCAGAACCGCAGGCGGTTGGTGGCAGGCCCCTGAGAGGGCTCCGTCACACCTCCCTTCCCCGGGGCTCTGGCCCCTTCCTCAGCTAGCAGCACCCCCCACCCCCCACCCCTCAGCCAGAGTCCCATTAATCCAGCCATTGTCCAGAGAGGGAGGTCACAGTGGGACATCATTCAGAAGCATCACTGCAGTCACACCAATTACTGTAATTAGCCTGATCTGATTTGGGTGCTAATCTGCAAACAATGCACCGTAATTGGAAAACCTGTGCGTATCTTTTCTTTTTGTTCCTGAAGCTCTGGGCCCAGGCTCCTTTGGGACCTCCCTCCTCCGCCCCAAATGCATCCCCCACCCACAACCCACACAGAGTGGCCAGTGCCCGGCTATGGAGGACACAGGGTCGCGCCAAGGACGCAGAGCCCGTCACGGCGGGAGGAGGAAACAGTGGGGAGGACACAGCCACGGTGCTGACAAGGGTGGCTGTGCTCGGGACTCTGCACCCACGACGCTGTCACCCCGTCCCGCTCTCCAGCTTGAGGGCGGCAGGGAGGGACGCAGTCCCTGCAGAGCTGGGCTGTCGCCAGCTCGGACAGTAGCCCCGGATGAACCCCAGGTTCATTTCATTTGGAGACCGGGTTAAGTCTGAGCCGGTGGGAGACGGGCCGTTTCGGGTTGGTGACCAGATGGCCGGAGTGAGAGCCACACCGGGGGCTAGGCCCTGGGGTTCCATTAGGACAGAGACTGCCCCAGGGAGACGGTGTCCCAAGGACACGTGGCGGGGTGTAGATGGTGGTTAAAGTACGCGGTAAAAAACCAACTGAACAAGCGGAAAAACAGGGGGGCTCTACGAAGTAAGCAAGGACATCAGTGGACAAGCGTAACACATACAGGAAGTAAATTTAAAAAAAAATCAGTTTCTCCAGCAATCAGAGACAGAGAAAATATAAAGAGATGTGATGTTTTAGCTATTGAATTAGCAATGATTACAAGAGATAAAATAAAGCCGGAAAGGTGAAGCGTGCACTTACATAGTACCGCTGGGAGCCAGCTGCTTACAGCCCTTTTTGGAAACCAGTTTGGGGACAAGTGTGAAGGTTGTAAACATCAGCATGCACCTGGCTCAGTAATTCCTGCCTCAGAACCTTATCCAAGGACACACTTCCAAAAAGAGCAAGAACTTAATACAGCAACAGTGAGGGTGAAACTGGAAATACGGGTTTAAAAGGAGCTGGTGGGAGGCAACATGAGTTGCCTGGAGCCCAGGGAGGCCGTGGTGGGGAGTATCCCTGGGGCCCAGGAGAGGCCGCGGTGGGGAGTACCCCTGGGGCCCAGGAGAAGCCTGGTTGACAGTTCAGCCTGGGGCCTAAGCCTGCATTCTGGAATCAGCAAGGCGAGCGTCCTCTCAGCAGTTGGCCATGAGAAAAATCCTTTCACCTCGGCCAGATTCAGTGTTTTCATTTTCTAAATGAGGGGGATTCTAGTGTGTACCCCACAAAGGGTCTGAGAAAGTAAGTACATTAACACAGGGAAAGTGAAAATGAAATGAAACAACACGTGAAAAAGTGCTTAATAGTGGGGATAAATGGTGATGCAAAGAAAATAAAGAGAAAGCACTTCACATAAGGCCTCCCTCATAACAAGACCCGACAGTAGTTATCATGGCGATGCAGTGGGTCTAAGTCACAAGTTGCTGGGAAATGCGTGTGCTTTAGGAATGCCGGACAGCAGATGCAGGCTGAAGCGTTTCTCAGCCATGCGGAGGATGGAGAGGAGGTGCAGGGAGGAAACGTCAGGGCAGGCCTTGGGGAGAGCATGACAACGGAGCCTGAAAGGTGAGTCCACACCCACTTCAGCCTTTGAGTCTGTGACCCATGGCAGACGGGGCAGTGGTGCCAGGCGTCCCACCTGCTCAGGGCCAGCTCGGACAGGCGGCTGGAGGCAGAGCCGAGCCCGAGAGCAGAGGGCTGGCTGGAGGGGAGGCGTCAGCACCTACCTTTGCACTGGAACCGGTGGGTGGGGGTGGTGAGCAGAAGTCTGTCGGCCATGGGCTCCGGGCTACTGCAGCGGGCGATGCCGGGCTCCTTGTACCCCGCCTTCACCCACTCCGACAGCCAGCGCAGGCTGCAGTCACAGTGCAGCGGGTTGGTGCCCAGCGCCCTGGGGGCAGAGCAGGAAGTCAGAGTCCCCCCACTCAGCTTGGCCCTCTGGGAGAGCAGAGTCTTCGGGCTCTGGCTAGATTGGGCGTGTCTGGCATGAGCACCAGTGGCCTCCAGGCTGTACCTCCAACCCCTGGAGACGTTTCAACCCCGACAAGCCCCTCTGCCTCTGAGGCTTTGTTCTCACCCACCCCAGTACGATAATCCTCTGCTGGACCTCAAGGACCTCAATCCCGGAGCCCCCGGGAAGCTTCCCGGCCGCTCAGCGCACTATCGGTCCCCTGCCCACCGCCCGGTCCACGGGAGGGCGCTCTCTGCGGAGGAGGTTGGATGCCCAGCCACACCGAGGGCGCTCGGAACACCCCCCCTCAACATGCCACTTTGGGACGTTGAGTATTTTGAGCTGAAGGTGCTTGAGAACCGGCAGGTGCAGGAAGGGCTCGCTGACATCCCCCTCTCTGCCTACAAGCGGGTCACTTTCCCGAGAAAGGCGCCCTCCCTGCACCAGGAGAAGGACACTCTTATCCTCAGGGCCTGGGGGTCTCTGAACGTGCAGACTGACTACGATAACCCTGCTCTTCCGTCAGTTCCCCCACACATTTCCTAGTCACCGTCCCCCCGTGCATGGCCCTACCTCAAGCCTCTCTGTCCTGCTGTAGACCCACAATTTATCGTTCTTTGTGTCGAAAGGCGTGTAAGCCTGGGGCCCGGTGGCTTGTTCGGGTCTTCATTTTCCTCTTCAGCCGCCCGTGTACATGAGCCGTGGCCACCAAACAGAGTTTTGAGGGGGTGCATGCTGGGGAGAGGGCCGGGCTACTTACAGGTGGGACAGGGACGACAGGTCGTTGAAGGATCCCTCGGGGACGCTGGAGATGTCGTTGCCGTGCAGGGTGCTGCAGCAGAGCACAGGCAGGAGGTTAGCACCCAGAGTGGCCCTGACCCAGGGCCCTCGTGGTGTCCCAGGCTGGCCCAGGTCCCTCCGTTTCACTGGGAACCCCACTGCCGGCAGCAGGAGGCACCGCGTCCTTTGTGGCCAGTGCGTCCCCATGCCCTGCTCAGCAGCAGGGACTCGGGGGGAGAGGGTGTGGGAAGGAAGAGGACCAGTCCCTTTTCGCTGTGGAATGTTGGGTAAGTTACTTTACATCCTGGGCCTCCATTTTTGCACGCCCCCCCCTCCCGCCCCAAAATGGCAAGCTATCTCCCTAATGGAGGCCTAGAGTTTCACAGGTGATGTGAAGAACTGTGACTGAGACCGTGAGTTCTGCCTCCAGGTTGCTTCCGTTCAAACCCTGACGCTGCCACGTGCCAGCTGTGTGACGGTGGGCAGAGTTAGCACCCTCTCTGGGCCTCAGTGTCCTGTTGTAAACGGGTGGTGGGTGCATTAGCCCATGCAGAACCGTCATTTCCTAAGTGCGAAATGAAGAGCTTTTACTGGGACTTGTGACAGGGTTTTGAAGAATGTCTGGTTCCGATCAAGACACTGGTTCCCTTTTTAGTCACTTTGGGAGGTTTATGGGGAGTGAGAAATGCTCTCGTCCCAGCTCAGGTGACAGAAGACGGCGGGCACTCGGCTCCTGTGGCAACTGCCTGGGAGCCTCACACTCGCCTTAATGGGAAGGGGTGGGCCTGGCGCTTGTGGGCCTCCAGCAAGCGCATTTCCTAACAGCAGGTCCCAGGGGCCAGGCAGCCGCCCTCCACCCTGCGGGGGGTGGGGAGGGTAGCAGGAGCTGATTCCCACCTGCGGAGCAGTGCATATACTGAGCTTCAAGCAAATGCCTGGAGAATAGGTTCAGGGAGAAAACGGAATGAACTGTGCTTCGCTGCTCAAGTCACAACACAAGCAAATCCACAACCCACGGATTACACCCGCCACTGAAGGACCAGCCGTCAGCTGTACACCCCAACCCCCCAGCTGATGGCTCCCTTTGGGCCTGGCCTGTGAGATGCAAGACGAGTGAAATTCACAGACACTCAGAGGCGGCGTTCGGGACGCTGGGCACAGACCCCTGTGCTGTGAAGGGAGCCGCAGTGAAACGAAGGGGTGTGTCAGGACGACACTCGGGAATCTGCTCTTTTGTTTTCCTTGTAGCTGATGTGAGCCTGCCCTGGTCTTCAGTGGAAACAGACATGAGCTCAATCATCCTTAATGCATGACAGAGGCTCTCAAACCCCAGGGCAGGGGAGCTAATTGCAGGCAGGCTCTGAGGGGCCCAAGAGGCTGCGTTTCTAACAGGCTTCCGGGCGATGCTCCAAACCACGCTGAGCAGGTGTAGGGTGTCATCCGTCACCCTAAGCACCCGCCTCCCCTCCCAGGGCGCAGGGCAGAGTGCACAGGTGGCTCCTCACCTCCCGTGGCTCCCGGGTAAGAAGGCGCTGGAAGCACTTCCTAGCACTTTCGTCCGTCTCTTTCCACCTCTACTGCATGTGGCTACTCATGAATCACACAGCCCTGCCTGCCATTAGCTGGGATCACGTCATGGCTGCTTTGCTGGTTGGCAAAGGCCTCCCAGCCCACGGTTAACCATTTCCGAACGAGGCCTGGGCTCCTGGAGAGGCACGGAACTCTGATTTAAAAACAGCAAATGACCCAAAGGCAGTGATGCAGGGACTCCTGCCAGTCACACTCCCATTTATCATGAATGGAGCCGCTGAGCTCCCCATAAACTACCGAGCTGGGGCAGTGATTGACCAGGACGACATGGCCGAGAAGCCCTGCCTCCCACAGGTTCCCAAAGAGCGGCTCCAGCACGTCTGAGCACCCTCCTACAGGAGGCCAGGGAGCCGGACAACCGTGCCCTCCCAGGAGGCACTTAGCCCTCCCTCCCTCTTCTCACCTCCTCTCCAGGGTCTGGACTCCCAAGGACTCATCTCCAGACACCTGGGGCTCCACTTCCCCTCCTAACCCTTAGGGGTGTGAAAGGCACACGTAGGACTGAGGGATGCCAAGGAGACTGTTGTTAGAGCAAGGTGGGGACACAGCTGTCTGTGGTCTGTTCCAGCCAGGCTGCCTGAAGCCGGCACTCCCTGTGCGAAGGAGGGATGTCAGACCCTCCTATTCTAAGTGTGGGGTAAGGAGGCCAGATTCTCTTCTGAGCAGGTGACCTGGGGGTATCAGGTCCCTATCTGATAACCCCTGGCTGTGTGAGCTGAGAAAATGAATCTTTCTGTGCTTAGTTTTGTCATCTCTGAAATGGAGGCATTCTTAGTGTTTACTCGCAGTAATTATCGGCTAGGGGCAGAGGGCGGTGTGTTACTTGGCTTCAATCTCCTCTTTTCTATAGCAGATCCTCCCTGTCTATGAGGGATCCCCTCCTCTTTCACTGTCAGTCCAAGTGGTTTGGCCTCATGGGCAGAGCTATGGCCCAGGTCTGCCCAAGGGGAGCAGCAGTGACTTGTTTGAGGTTGAGCATGTGACCTATGTGGACCAATGAGAGACATTTCTGGGGTGAGGACAGAGGCAGAAAGAGACACATTTCTGACAGTAACAGCGGAGCGCCTGCACGGAGCTCCAAGTCCAGCAGCTGCTCCTGAAGTTTTCGGTTACCTGCATCTCTAAAGTCTCCTTTTGTGCACCAAAGGGCTCTGCCAGGACCATGGTTTGGAGGTCCAAAGGCATCCCCTTTTGGTTCACCAGAATTAGCTGATGTTCAACAGCTGGTCAAAAACGAAATGGGGTGTGGGGGCTGGGTGGAGGGAGGTGAAGAGGGAGAGCAGGGGGCACATCTGTGATACTGTCAACAGTAAGTAAAAAATATTTCCTGTAGGAAATTGAAAGGAGGTTGTCTGAGAAGGGAGTGAGCTCTTGGTCTCTGAACGTAACCAAGCAAAGGGCACATGGAGCCCTTGGCAGGCATGCTGTAGAGATGGTCTAAGCACGCGTGGAGCATGCACAGCCCCCTGTGTGTAAACAGCAAACTCCATCCCACTTCAGGGACTGTCCTAGGAGCTAAAAATACCGAGGATGATGGATGATAATCCATGCCCCCCTCAGACACACGCCAAATTAGCCCGCCTGTGCTAACCGAATCCAGGTGGCTCCTGCGGCCAGCGGGGGCTGGGAGTGACAGCAGGGACCACACGCACGCAAGGCATGTGGCTTGGTGTGGGGCACAGGCCAGGGAACACACAGATCTCCAGAGAAGAGCGCGAATGTTCACGAGAATGTTCTCATCTGACTTTCTTCAGATGGGAGGCAAGTAGGAAAAGCATGTTTTCACACAATGTTTTGTGCTCAGGGCTCCTGGACCAACCTCCTGCCACGTTCTCTGAAATGTATTTACATCCATCTGCCAACACACACACACACACACACACACATGTTCACACACATGTACACACAGACACACACGCGCGCACACACTTTCTGGCCTTTGTCTGTGGCTGAATCTTGAGGCTCCTTCTCTTGCCCCACGCCAAACGGCCAGCATCCCTGGGTCACTGGTCATTTCTGCATTTTAATCAAAATAATGAATCCCTTGAAAAATGAGAAAATCTACAAATGCTTAAATGCCGTTGCATATATTGCAATTCCTCATTAAAAAACCAACCAAACAAAACAACAACAAAAACTAACCCTATCTTTGTGTCCCTACCCTCTCAATTGTAAATCTGTTACTGTCTTCATCTCTGACGCCTCCTTCATTTATTACAGCAATGACAAGGCTAACAGCCCTCCATGAGTTTTTTTCATGTGTCTCCGTTCCCTGGTAGCCCTTCCCTCAGAGCTCTCCATGTCTGCCAGCTATAATTGTAACACGTGAGCGGATTAGGCCTATTTTTCCACGCCCGCACCCCCGTGCACTTTCCGTCTTCTCACAGTAATTGCCCTTCATCGACTGGCTGCGTGGTGCTTTCTTTACTCGCTTCCCCACGGTGGCACTTGTAGGTAATATTTAAAATTTAGGTTAAAAATAACAGCGCAACCAGGATCTTCATGCTCAGAGCCTTCCCCTCGTGTTGGATTAGGCTGCAGCATAAATTCCTCCGTGTGCCGTTACCGGGGGGAAGGATACAAATATCGTAAAGGAAATGTAGCCTGTGAACATTTTTATTTTTCCTGAATTGGCTCTTATGCAGAAGATGACTGCTCCCCACTGAGGTGGAGGGTTGCAACGAGGGCCTCTAAGACCCCGTTTTATCTACAAGATGCCGCGATGCTAAAATCACGGCGCTCAAGTCCCAGTCGCCCTAACTCACGAAGCAGGCCCAGCGGGCTGCGCGTGTGAGTGCTCCCTGGTGAACTGACGGCTGCAGGGGTGGGCACACTGTGCGCTGAGGAGGGAGAAAACGGGGTGATGGTCACCCCACCGCCTGGCAGACGGGCAGATGGACAGGCAAGCATTTGTTCTCTTTCTCCCTTTTCTGTGTTGAGTTGCCCCCCAAAAGAACTGCTCTAACTATGCACATGTGCACAGGGATCCCATTAAAATCGGCAGGTCACCCCCTGGCAGCAAACTCATGCACAGAGCTCGAAGGCTGGGGTGGGAGACAACAGGTTGAGATAGAGGGGGGACGGTGGGAGGTGGGGGGGGCAGGTCCAGCCTCAGCCCCCGGCTGATGCAATGAGCCCACATCCTGTGTGCTCGATGGGAAACAGGGGGATGGTTCTGCTGATGTTTCCATTCTCCGCGCCCCCAGAGAAGGTGGATCATAAGTAAGTGACAATAACAGATGGCACCCTGTCGGCGCGGGCACTCCTCTGCCCCCAGAGAATTGATTTTTAATAACAGCGCAGATGACATGTGGTGGAGTTGTCGCTGACATGGGTGTTTCGTGGGCCTTAATAAATCACATCAGCCTGGAGGCTGTGGAACAGACCAGCTCTCTGGGTGCCGTTTGCTGACTGACTGTCCTTGGGTCCTGGGAAGGGCCCTGGGGCTCTGAGTCAGGAGGCTGCGTCCTGCCACCCTCTGGCTGCCAGACCTTAGGCCAGTTATTTCACCAATCCAGGCCTCAGTTTCCCGGTCTTAAAAATGGGCATAAGCCTGTCAACCACATGCACTGCTGCAAAAGGTTACCTGAGGCAATGGCCAGGAAAAGCCCATAACGTATGATCTTCACTATTATAGTAACAATGGGCCAGAGGGTGAGATGTTGGTAAGTTTGGGGCAGAATGTCTGGCATCTCCACTCTCATGGGCATCATTCAAAGGATCCCCTTTGTGCCAGACGGAAGGCACCTGAATCAGGGGTCACCAGGCCTCGGACAAGTGCCGATGTGGGAACAGTAATAACGAATGAATATTTATTTATAAGCTGTTTCCCGTAGGCCTGAGTGGTGCTTAGTGCTTTATGTTCAGTATCTGACGTAATTCTCGTAAGGTTTGAGAGGCACCTGGCACCAACACCTGATTTTGTGGACGAGAAGACTACAGCGGGAGTAGGGCAGAGCTGAGCGTGGGAAGAGGTGACCCCGTCTGCCTCAGTGGGCTGCCCCGTGTATGCGTAGGGCAAGGCCAGGCAGCTGTCATACGCTGAGGAGGGGGGAGGGGGGAGGGAGAGGGACAGAGGGAGGGTGCCGCCAGTCAGGAATGCAGACGCAAACCCTGGAATGGCCTCTCCATTTCCCTAGGGTTTGTATGAGAAACCTCCTGATACCTAAGTATCGGCCACTTATCGACACTGTTCTGTAAAGAAGAGACCCTAAGAGCAGACTGTCCATTGCTGACTGACAGCTCTCTGTGGGCCGGGCCCTGAGCTCCCAGCTCACGGGGGCAGGGTTTCCCTGTGGAGGGTCACATGCTGGCCTCGCCCCTCTGAGGCCCGAGGGACCAACCGCCTCGCACACGCTGTGTAATGGCATCTCCTAAACCTCGCAGGGAGGCACTATGGGTCCCGGTTCCAGGTAAACAGGGAGGAACTCAGAGGTGGCGGCCTTCTCAAGGCTGCCCATGTGGTCATGGTCTGGAACCGGGAAAGGTGAATGCTCTTTCCTCCCATTCAGCAAGTGAGGGCGCTGCGGGGAGGTCATGGTAGGGGAAGTGGGGGGCCCGGGGCCAGGGGGAGCCGAGAAGGAGTGCTCAGCATGGCCCTGTGACCCGGCGCAGGGCACCCTGTACTCACAGCACGCGCAGGGACCGCAGCCCGTGGAAGGCGTGGACGGGGATGCAGCGCAGCCGGTTGTAGCTCAGGATCCTGCGGAAAAGGACATGGAGCCCTGTCAGTCGTCCCGTCTCAGCTGCTCACAGGTGCACTGCCCACCTGGGGCCGTCCCAGCCAGGGTCTTATCTTCCCCACTCAAATGTACTGACAAGAGCAGCTTAACAACGAGGGCGCCATAAATGAATGGGCCTGAGCAAAGTGTAATGGTGTAGGGTAACGTCCCCTGGACGGAACCTCACACGGCATGGAAGGAACTCTAGAGGCCTCTCCAGAAGGCCTGCGGGCCAGGCCCTGTCGAATGGCCAGGCAGCGGCTCTGTTCTCCTTCTGAGGTGAGGGCCCGGCCTGGGCGGGGCAGCCACAGGCTGAGGATCAAGGAGCACAGGGCTGGCCTGAGGGGTGGGGAAAGGACGGCCCAGGCCCCGCCCTGTACTCACAGGGTGGAGAGGTGAGACATGTTACTGAAGGTGTAGTTGGTCAGCACGCCAATGCTGTTGTTGCTCAGGTCACTAGGGAAAGGGAAACAAAAGGGTCATGTTTACTGCTAGTTGCCTCTGAGGGAGCCATTCCCAACTTTCACACATGCCTGCCATCCACCCATCCACCCATCCATCCACCCACCCATCACCCACCCACACATTTACCTACCCACCCAGTCATCCAAATGTTCACATCTCATTCACTCTTCATTCACTCATTCAAGTAATTGTTGTTCATCCATCCATCTATCCATCCATCCACTAAGCTATTCAACCATCCCATGTCTGTCCATTCATGTCATTCTACCAGTAACCATAACACATGAGATGACACTCTCCCCTGATTCTAGCACATTCCCCCCTGATCATTTCTTCCTTTCACAGTCCCTCTCCCTCCCTCTCGTTTGGTGCTCACTTATTCCTCTGATCAGATTCTCTCTTGGGGGACGAGGTGGGTGGGGGTCTAGACTATGGTAACGACAACCTCCAGTTTCTCTCAGGGACAAATCCCTGGGCAGTGGTTTCCACAGCAGCTGCACATCAGGATCCCCTGGGAGTGTCTCCACCCTCCGAGGCCGGGGTCCATGCCCATAGCATCTGATTTGATTGGTCAAGCATGGGCTTGAGCATCAGTATTTAAAAAAGCAAGCACACTACTCAGGCGGTGCCTTCGACCAGCTGAAGCTGGGGACCACTGCTCTGGGGCAGAAGGGTCTCTAGAGCGAGACCCTTCTCAATGGGGAGCACCCCCCTTCCCCGTGACATCTGACAATGTTTGGAGACATTTGTGTCATTTCCATGGAGAGGGGCTGTTGGCATCTAGTGGCCAGAGGCAGGGATGCTGCCGAAATTCCCACACTGACCACGACAACAGCCCCATAAGCAGGAATGATCCGACCACTAAGGTCCCTGGTGCTGAGGTTGGGAAGTCCTCATCTTAGACTGACGCTGGGCTCATCGGGGAAGCCAGGCTCAACAAGGGGACAGGGCGCTTCCTTCCGCCTTTCTTCAGTGCCCCATTCTCCAAGGGTGACCCTTTCTTTCTGAAAGAACTCTCTTTTCCCCTGTGGACGGGCTCCCTGCCCCCTCCCAGGCCCCTTCTTGGCAAGGCAGGGAGGCTGTGGAGGGATGAGGCTCGAGACCAGCAGGCTCCCTCATCTGTGAGGTTCCTGGGTCTCAGCAGACCGAGAGCCAGTAGCAGCATCTGAAGGAGCCTCAATAAGAACCTTCTACTTAGAACGGTTTCCGGGCAGCTGAAGGAGGAGGAAGAAGAAATGCCTATTTATGCTTTGGCAAATCTAAGTACAGCCACAGCTGGTGAGAAACCGGAGACGGAGGGATCTCAGGAATTTAACGGGACCCTGAGCCGAGGAGGCAGGTGACACAATGGTCGGCAATGCCAGGTGCCGGGTATTTCTGCCCATGGTTCTCACTGGGGCAGGCTGAGCCCTCATGCTGGCCCAGCCCTGCCAGCTGTCTGCCCCTGCCCGGGGAAGCCTGCAGCGCCGGCCTCCTACTCCCCGCTTTTCCTCAGCTTCCCCAGGAGAGAAGTGGCTCTTACATGAGTGTCAGGTGTCGGAGGGTGGACAGCTCCCTGGGCACGGCCGTGAGCTGGTTTCCTTCCAGGTACCTGAGAGAGAAGCAGAGTGACACGGGCAGTGGGCACCACACGCCGTCATTTCCCCAGAGGCGCCATCTGGCCCTGACTTCCAGACTGGTGGGTCCCTGGTTCACTCTCTCATAGCTCCCCCACCCCTTCAAGGCACACACCACATTCGCCATTTAATATTTGTTTGTGTGATTATTTCCACCGGGACGTGGGGTGACAGAGCACAGGCAGCTGAGGCTCACATCCTGGCCCCACTAGCTAATAGCTGTGTGACCTTGGGCAAGTTGCTTACCCTCTCTGAGCTGTGTTTCCTCACCTGTAAAGTGGGGCTTATGAGAGTCAGCACCCTGGAGTGATTATGAAGGTTAAATTGGAGTCTCTGGCAGAGCTCTCGGAGCAGCCTGGCACACTGGTGTGCAATGCACTCGGAACGTAACATATATAGAGGCGCACATATGTCTCCATCCGATGGTGCACGTGACCACGGGAAGGCAGACAACCAGCCCTGCTGTCCAGTCTCTGTTCTTCCAGACGAACATTTTCAAAGCGAGAGCCTGATCATGTCCCTTTCCTGCCTCAGCTTCTTTGTGGCTCCTGCGCGCTGGGATGGAGAGCCAGCCCTCATCGTGGCCGACAAGAACCCACACGTCTCTTCAAGTCTCCAGCACCCACCACCTCCTTTCCACTCTACTCGCTCCATCTCATGGCCCCTCGGCTTCTTGACCTTCAGGTCTTACCACCTGTGGTCTTCATGGGACCTGTTCTCTGTGCTCCTTTCCCCCTTTATTTTCCTGGGAAGTGCTGTTCTACTTCCTCTCAGAAATGCCTCGTTCGCGCGTTTGTATTGTCCTCCCCTAGTCCATGTTTCTGAGATCAGGGGACTCGTCAGTGTGGTGGGCTGCTGTCCTCCGGCTCCTAGGGCGGATCTGGTACTATTAGCTCAATAAACACTTGATGGAGTGAAGGGGGCTCCCTCAGCCCCGCCCCAGCTCCCCCAGATAGTCATGGCACTAGAAGTGTCCTCGACTGAAGCCATCTGCTCAGGGCTTTTCAGAGCCCATGCCAGGACGCTAAGTGCTGTGGCGCCAGAGCCAGCCTGCTTTCCAAGATGTGATCTGATCAGCGCCCTCCAGCTGGCTGCAGGCGATTCTGTGCCCCACCCTGGCCAGGGAAAGGGAAGGAGGCAGTCCGCAATGGGCAGTGGCTCTGTAAGTGCTCTGGGGGCCTTGCCAGTGCTGGGGGCACAGAGAGCATTGCTAGGGAAGGTTGGACCCAGCGGGCAGGAAGGAGCCAGCCAGAACCACTGACCAGGGTCCACGGCATGATGGCACGGGTGCTGGGTTTGCCTTCTCCCTGCGTTTGCAAGGAGACCCGTGGCTGTCTGGTGCAAATCCCCAACAAGCAGGCCACTGGGCAGAGTGTACAAAACCTGGGCCTCGGCCAAAGGGGAGGAAGAGTCTAGGCAGTGGTTCTCAACCTTCCTAATGTTGCGACCCTTTAATACAGTCCCTCATGTTTGTGCTGACTCCCAACCATAAAATTATTTTCGTTGCTACTTCCTAACTGCAATTTTGCTACTGTTATGAATCGTAATGTAAATATTGGATATGCAGGATGGTCTTAGGCGACTCCTGTGAAAGGGTCATTCGACCCCCAAAGGGGTCGCAACCCACAGGTTGAGAACCGCTGGTCTAGTGGCTCAAGGATGAGCCTTGGGGTCAGGCAGCCCTGCTGCTTCTTGGTAATAAGATCTTTTTTTTTTTTTTTAATTTTTTTTTATTTTTTACATTTTTTAAAATTATATAAAGCTTTACAAAGATTAGTACATATATCTCTTTTTCCCCCTGCCCTTCCACCCGCCTCCGGTAATAAGATCTTAAGAAATTACTCAACCTTCCTGTGCCTCAGTTACCTCATCTGCAAAATGGGAGTAAAAATATCGGCTTTGTCGGTTGTTGGGTTAGATGAGGTCACATAAGAAGATACCCGGCATTCACAGCCATGGCAAGCAGTGAATGCCTTATACACGGCAGCTGCAGAGAATCCTGCAGACAGGACTCTGCCCTGCCTCACTAAAGGCCCCTGGGGTGGTGGTGGGGGCAGGGTTTCCCTACTCCTCCCCATCCTGGGCACATGCTGTCTGCTTGTCACTCACTGCACGGCTCCACCCCTCCTCCTGCATGCATGGCCATCGTCCTCACTGGGTTTGAGAGAAGGAGACAAGCTCTGTCTGGTCTGAGCTGCTCCGTACTCCCAGACCTCACCCCCTCTAACCCCTTGGAGCTGTGCAGTGCTAGGCCGGGACCCTCCCACCCTGTCCTTCAATCAATGACTCTTGTCATCTCCTACCATACTTACTCTCCAGGTGCCTCGTGTCCTCCTGGCCAAACCCCATCCCTTCTGGGTCTTATAGGGCCGTGTGTGTGTGTGTGTGTGTGTGTACTGCCAGCCTCTTCCCATGGCACCCTCTGACCCCACTGGATTCCCAGTAGAAACCCCTTCTTCCAACAGGTATGCCTGGGACAGATGGCACCCTGCCCTTCCCCTCTCCTGGGCCTATCAGTGGTAGGACTGCAACCCAAGATCATGGTCCTCTGACCCAAGTCAGCATCAAACTCCCTGGGTACTCCCTCGGGATGGACTGCGGCACCCCGGGGTCTGTCCCTCCGCTCCAGCCTCAGGGAGGTGTGGGCCTGCGGGTCCATTTCCAGAACCAGAGGCCTAGTGTGAGCAAACACCCCCTTAAGTGGCCGCCAGCAGACATTAGGTTTAAATGCTCCCGGAATGGCAGGCCTCTGTGGAGAAGGCACAGTGGCGATGGAACTTTCTGAAGTTGAGAAGTGTTAGTGTCAGGGGCCTTGAGGGCTGGGCTCTGCCACATCTGCTTCCGTTTAGCATCCAGTAAGACCCTGGAGGCTCGCTTTTAAACTGGGAACTCGCAGCTGACTTCTAGCAGGTGTCTTTGTGGATTGTTTGCCTGCTCATGTGTAATGGCCTGAGTCGTTCTCAAAGTGTTGTCCGTGGGACCCTGGGGTCCCCTTGACTCTTCAGGGGTCTGTGAAGGAGGCTAAAATGCTATTTGCGGTTCGGTTAAATTGTGGTTTTCCTTTTGTGCTGTGTGAGGAAAACTGCTGGCACCTCAGCATGAATCAAGGCAGTGGCACCAAAGAGTATAAATAAAAGCCAGTTTTGTTTAAGAATGCCCTCGATGAAGAGTAAAAACTGTTAACTGCATTAAACCGCCGCCCTTGAGCACACCTCTTCAATGTCCTTTGTGTCAAGCGGAAGTGTGCCTAAGGCATTTTTGCTGCGTGTGAAGTGCACCCGGGCACCTGAGTTACAAGCTAAACTAGCCCCCGCCCTGTAAACCACCGTTTTTACTTAGAAGAATGACTAGCAAACAGGGTCTTCCCAAAGGGGCACTGAGAAGACAATTTCTTAAGAACGAACAGGGTGAGCCTGCGACTCCAAGAAGAAGAGTTGACAGTAATTGTTGGCAAAGACAAAATCTGAGCTTCCCAGTGGAAATTAAAAATTTGAGGAAACCTGGAACTGCCGCATGGAGCGTGACTGTGTACCTTTACTCAAGGGCTTCTCTGTGAGGTGGGCCGGGATGGGCATGGCTGTGGCATTTCTGGTGTTATATGACGCAGTGTGTCAGCATGGAGAAGGACAGTAACTCGGTGAGCCAGGTTTTCCCAGTCCACAGTGCGTGCTGTCGAAGGACCAGGCGTGGGGGGCATCCTATTCAGTGCCAGGTGGAGCAGCAGGTTTAATAGGACAGAGCACGAACGTGCACAGACATGGTTTTGGGTCCCACGCGGCAAGTAGCCGTTAAGGCGGGGGAGATGGAGAGGGGTTGCGGGGCTGCAGACGGCCAGCTGCGGGGAAACTGCTCTGTGGGTGCCTGCCGCCCGCTCTCTATGCCTGTGTCAGATGTCCACACCTAATTTGCCTTTTCTCCTTCTCAGTGAACGGACATTTTGTTCTGTAAGCTGGCAGCTCTGCCCGGGATGACCCAGGATGCCCGAGGGAGCTGGGGAGCCTGCGTTGGACACACCGAATCTGGACTTGGGGACTCGGCGGGCGTCCCTGAACCAGAGGCCTCCAGGCCTCAGCTTCCTGGGCCGGCAGCTCTTGTGTCCTCTGGCATCCACATTCCTGCCCTTGCCCCCTCTCCCCTCCCGGAGACCGAGATGGTGTGGGATCGAGGGGAGGGCTGCTTGCCATGGTGATCTTCGCAGACCATCTGGCTAGGGAAGTACCACTGGTTCCAAGGCAGGCAACCGGGCCTCCTCCCCAAGCTCCGAAGTTTACTTTACAATTACAGCCAATTATCCGTGTTATTCCAACCTCTGCCTCATGAGCCGCGGGGAAGCATCTGCAGGCCTGTTTTCATAGCAGGTTCTTCTCTTTGACCTGTGGCACTTGGCACTCTATTAGCCCAGAAAGGGGTCACTTTATGCTCCCCCACACCCCAGCCCAGCCTGCCTGGGGACATCACAGGCTCACTGCACGTGGCACGTGCTCACACAGATCTCCAGGGGCAGGGCCTTGGCCCAAACCCAGGGCTGACGCGGACTTTCTAGTGCCGATCAAGACCTTGGTTCCTCCCCTGGGCTGGCAGCTCCAGTAACGATCTCCCTGAGTGACAGGAGGTGCCCGGAGCCACAACACTCACCCAAGACAATGGCACACTCAGGCCCACCCAGGAGGCAGTAGGAGAGCCGGGGGGTGTCTGGGTCTCCTTCTGTTGAGGTCTGAGGAAGCTGGCCCAGGAGAGAGTAAGCCTGAGGGGTGGGGAGTGTATGTGTGTCCTGCTAGTGCAGGTGTCCCTCCTGCAGTTCCTCCTGCTCTGTCACTCAGCCCTCCGCCTTCTCCCTTTCACACCAGGGCTCCAGCTTCACCCCCGGAGCAGCCTCCTCTGACCTTCACGGCCAGGTCAAGCCTCCCCCTTTACGATTCCCAGCAGCCCTGTCCTTCTTGTGCAGCACAGGCCGCCCTCGCACGGAGCTTCTGGGACCAGCGAGCAGCTGTGCTACCTCCCTGGTAAACCTCAGCCCCGAGCAGAGGGGTCACACCGGGTGGCTCGCACGGCCTCCCCAGGGTTTGCAGTGCTGCTGACACACGTGCACTTGGTCACTGAGCAGGAACGGAAGGATGGAGGAGTCGAGAGTGGTGTGGCGCGGGAGTGAGCACGCTGGCCTGGCCGCAGCTTCGCTGCTCCTGCGACGGGCCTCCTGCCCGCGGGGCTGACTGACTGAGCTTCCGAGGGGCAGACATAGGTTCTCTGCCCAAGAGTCTAGAGCCCTGCAGGGAGGGAGCGGCATCTCTTCCATCAACGGGGAAGCTGGGGCAGAAACCACCCTGAGGTGCGTGAGCTGTGGAGTAAGAGGCTCCTGGGCGGAGAGGGAACAGACCCAGGGCTACGGGTCATCTGTGAAATGGGCTGCTTTACGGGTGAAGAGGGCTGTGTTCGCAGCAGCGCATGGGAAGCCACGGCGCCCGCTGGACAGTGTCCTGAGACGATCCTGTGCTGTGTCTGGTGTCAGACGGAGAGATTGGTGGGGAAGCTAGAAGGCGAGTGCAAAGCCGGGAATGGGGGGGGGGGCACAGAAAACGGGGCACTGACCCTCCCACATATCTCTGGCCAGGCAGAGGCAAGGGTGAGCTGCTTCCTCTCCCCTGTCTGAGCTGCTGCCAGCCTCCTGGCCAGGCTCTGCTCCATCTTGCAGGGTCCATGTAAGAAGGGGCTCCGGGCAGCATTGTGGGGGGGAGTGATGATGCTGGTGGGGATTCCAGGGTGCTCAGGGGGTACTTACAGCTCAGTCACGTCCTTGGGGATGCCTTTGGGGAGGACACGAAGCCCCCTGTTGCTGCACCGCACCACCGTCTCCACGCAGGTGCACTGCTCTGGGCAGCGAGGGCCCAGATGGCAGCTGCTCTCCTCGTTGCCTGTGGAGACCCCGAGAGTCAGCGTCGGGGGTGCGGGGGCAGACTCCCGTGGCGGGGGCCGGACTCTTCTGTGGGGACAGACTTCCCTGTGCGGACAGACTCCCATGGAGGGGGACAGATTCCCATGTGGGGACAGACTCCCCTGTGGGGACAGACTTCCCTGTGGGGACAGACTCCCATGTAGGGACAGACTTCCCTGTGGGGACAGACTCCCATGTAGGGACAGACTTCCCTGTGGGGACAGACTCCCTTGTAGAGACAGACTCCCTGTGGGGACAGACTCCCTGTGGGGACAGACTCCCTTGTAGGGACAGACTCCCCTGTAGAGACAGAATCCCTGCGGGGACAGACTCCCCTGTGGGGACAGTGAGCAAGCCGGTGCCTTCAGTAAAGGGAAGCCCTTTGCTTCCAGTGGGACCAGGAGAGGGAGCCTGCTGGTCTCACTCTTGGTCGGAGGAGGAGGAGGAGGAGGAGGAGGAGTGCGTAGCCGGGGAGCAGGGCTGCCTGTCTTCTACCGCATTTGTCATGAAGACTCTAACAACTTGATTGGCCAGCGTATTAGACAGGAAAGAGGTCACTGCCAACCCGTCAGAAATAAGCCAAACCAACTAAGGAGTGGTGGGGGTAGGGGCAGAGCCCTGCCCAGGCCCTTCCTCCCCTCCCCTTCCCTTTCTTCTCTCTTTCCACAGCACAGCGCCTCCGAGAATGACTGTCCCACCCTTCATGACACGACAACCTCAGATAATCTTTAAACCAGCTCTGTATGTGAGTCGCTGGCCAAGGAAAAACTGTGTTGGCTTGAATTTAAGCAGACGATCTGCGTCTGGCATCCTGACACTTGAAGCCTCGATGCCCAGGTGTTCACACACCTACCCTGTGACAAGACCTTGCCGGTACCTCACCTGGAAGTCTGTTTCTCATGAGTGCACATGCTGAGCCCCCTAATAGCACCATCTCACTGTGGACTTGGCAGATGAGGGTATTTGGGTCACAGTAGATGGCTGTATGGTATCTTGTTGTCACAAATCCATATATTATGACAAACTTCCAACTAATGGAAATAAACTGTCTTTAGAAAGAGGCACCTTTTCTTAATTTGCTCCAAGGAGCCAGCTGGCCGGGCAACCACCTGCAGAGCCCTTCCGAGCCCCAGCTGCATGCCCGGGGGTGGGGTAGAATCAGACTCAGGGATCCTTGCCTGCCCAGTACACCCTGCCCGCCCCGGCTGTGCCCCTGCCTGCCCTGGCTGCCTCACCTTCGCAGGTGAAGTCCTGGATGGCCACGTCCTGGATGGGAATCTCCTTGAGGAAGAATGGCTTCTGGCACCGGGGGTTCCCACTGACGACCCGCCTCTTCCTCAGCCACTTGCCGAGCCAGGCCAGGTGGCAGTTGCAGTTGAAGGGATTGGACAAGAGGTTTCTGGGAGGAGAGAACAGGCCTTCTCTGGGTGCTTATGCCTCTACCGTGGGAGCTGGGCCAGGTCCTGTTCTGCACCCTGGGGCCCAGCTCTCCAGCGGGTCAGGCCCAGGTCCTGTTCTGTACCCTGGGGCCCAGCTGTCCAGCGGGTCAGGCCCAGGGGAGAAGGGAGAAGGTCTGGGAAGGGTAATGCAGACACTTCTGAATCCAGATGCAATCTTTGCAAGTGTCATTCTGGACCTTGGCTGATGGCCATGACTAGGGCCCCGGGCATGCACGTCCTGTCTGCAGAGCCCTAGCTGTGAGCTTCCTTTGGTTTCTTAGCTGACTCCCTCCCTCAGATTCTTCACACATGGAAGTCCTCCTGTGGGGACAGGCCCCTAGTGTCCACCTGGCTGGCTCTCCTCAGCCTCCAGTCCTCGGCCTGCAGGACCCTCAGCACATTCTCCTCCATCATTCACCTTCATTCCTCCGTGGCACCCACCAGAGCTGGTCATGATTGCCCATGATTGCCTCACATTTGTCCCCGAGGGGGAGGCCCCATGTCTGTCTGTCTCTCTGTCCCCTGGCACAGGTGTGACACCAGCACAGACACTCTGTGCATGTCAGTTGGATGCAATGTCTAGGCTGATGTAGGGACAAAGGGATGATAGCACCTATCTCTTCCTGAGTATTGCCTAGGGGACCAGGCAGAGCACTTTAAAAATCCTCCCCTCACTCACACCCACCCTAGGATGGAGCAGCGTTATTCTCATTTCACAAATAAAGAAAGGAAAGCTGCTCAAGTGCCCTTTGGTCCTTTGATGGGACCCCTCAAAGCTGAGCTTTCATGGTCCTGTGTATCTGCTCTGCTCCAGGCCACCACAGGGCCTTTGCACAAGCTCTCCCCAGGGGAAGAGCTGCACTTCCTATTGGACAAGCTAGCCCCCTTCCTGGAACACAGCGCCGGGTTCCCCGACAGAGCCTATGCTGGTTTCCACAGCACTGGGGCCTCATTCTATGGTGACTCACTGCGCTGTGAGCTCCAGGAGGGACCACGCCTGTGCATCCTCAGACCTAGGTGTGCCCGGCACACGAAGGGAGCCTGATACATGGTTGTTAGGTGGACAGTTGGGTAGATGACCTCGGAGAGAGATAGCAGGGAGCCAGGAGGGAAGAGGCCTGCAGTGGACGAGCTGGCGAGTGTGCAGTGGATCCAGGAGGACTTACATGGTGGACAGGGAGACCAGCGTGGTGAAGGCTCCGGGGGTGATGGTGCTGATGCGATTGTCATACAGAGACAGCAGTCTCACTGCGCTCAGACCAGCAAAGGTGTCATTGCTCACACAGCTGATCAGGTTGCTCCTCAGCATCCTGTAGGAGAGGGGTGGGGGTGCGAGAGCAC